>JANJXV010001967.1:0-58289 GCA_024803745.1 Megascapheus bottae | reverse complement strand
GGAGGTGTGAAGTCAGAATTTAGCTGTGTGAACTCATAGAATGGAGGTGTGTGATGTCACAATGGAGGTGTGTGAAGTCATAGAATGGAGGTGTGTCAAGCCAAAAATGAGGTGTGTGAAGTCATAGAATCTAGGTGTGTGAAGTCATAGAATGGAAGTGTGTGAACTAATCGAATGGAGGTGTGTGAAGTCGTGGAATGGAGGTGTGTGAAGTCAAAGAATGGAGGTGTGTGAAGTCAAAAAATAGTGGTGTGTGAAGTCACAGAATGGAGGTGAATGAATTCATAGAATGGAGGTGTGTGAACTCATAGAATGGAGGTGTGTGAAGTGACAATGTAGGTGTGTAAAGTCATAGAATGGAGATGTGTGAAGTCATAGAATGGAGGTGTGTGAAGTCAGCATGGAGGTGTGTGAAGTCAAGAAATGAGGTGTGTGAAGTCAAAATGGAGGTGTGTGAAGTCAGAATGGAGGTGTGTTGATTCACAGAATGGAGGTATGTGAACTCAGAATGGAGGTGTGTGAAGTCACAGAATGGAGGTGTGTCAACTCACAATGGAGGTGTGTGAAGTCACCGAAGGGAGGAGTGTGAAGTCACATAATGGAGGTGAGTGAAGTCAAAATGGAGATGTGTTACGTCATAAAATGGAGGTGTGTGAAATCATAGAATGGAGGTTTGTGAAATCACAGAATGGAGGTGTGTGAAGTCAGAGAATGGAGGTTTGTGAAGTCATAGAATGGAGGTATGTAAAGTCAAATTGGAGGTGTGTGAAGTCATAGAATGGAGGTGGTTGAAGTCATAGAATGAACGTGTGTGAAGTCAGAGAACTGAGGTGTGTGAAGTCACAGAATTGACGGGTGTGAAGTCATAGAATGGAGGTGTGTGAAGTCACAGAATTCAGGTGTTTATAGTCATATATTGGAGGTGTGTGAAGTCATACAAGGGAGGTGTGTGAAGTCATAGAACGGAGGAGTGTGAATTCACAGAATGGAGGTGTGGGAAGTAACAGAATGGAGGTGTGTGAAGTCAAAGAATGGAGGTGTGTGAACTCAGAATGGAGGTGTGTAAAGTCACAGAATGGAGGTGTGTGAAATCATAGAATGGATGTGTGTGAATTCATAGAATGGAGGTGTGTGAAGTCACAAAATGGAGGTGTGTGAAGTCACAGATTGGAGGTGTGTGAACTTAGAATGGAGGTGTTTGACGTCACAGAATGGAGGTGTGTGAAGTCATAGAATGGAAGTGTGTCAAGTCATAGAATGGAGGTGTGTGAAGGCACAGAATGGAGGTGTGTGAAGTCACCGAATGGAGTTGTGTGAACTCAAAATGAAGGTGTGTGAAGTCACAGAATGGAGGTTTGTGAAGTCATAGAATGGATGTTTCTGAAGTAAGAATGAAGGTGTGTGAAGTCACAGAATGGAGGTGTGTGAAGTCACAGAATGCAGGTGTGTGAAGTCAGAATGGAGGTGTGTAGTCATAGTTTGGAGGTGGGTGAAGTCATAAAAAGGAGGTGTGGGAAATCATAGAATGGAGGAGTGTGAAGTCATAGAGTGCAGGTGAGTGAAGTCACAGATTCGAGGTATGTGAAGTCATAGAATGGAGGTGTGTGATGTAAAAATGGAGTGTGCGAAGTCATAGAATAGAGGTGTGTGAAGTCAGAGTTGAGGTGTGTGAAGTCATAGATGGAGTTTTGTGAAGTCACAGAATGGAGCTGTGTGAATTCAGAATGGAGGTGTGTGAAGTCATAGAATGGAGGTGTGTGAAGTCAGAATGGAGATGTGTGAACTCATAGAATGGAGGTGTGTGACGTCACAATGGCAGTGTGTGAAGTCATAGAATGGAGGTGTGTGAAGTCACAGAATGGCGGTGTGTGAAGTCATAGAATGGAGTTTTGTGAAGTCATAGAATGGAGGTGTATGAAGTCACAGAATGGAGGTGTGTGAAGTCACAGAATGGAGGTGTGTCAACTCAGAATTTAGGTGTGTGAAGTCACAGAATGGAGGTGTGCGAAGTCATAGAACGGAGGTGTGTGAAGTCATAGAATGGAGGTGTGTGAAGTCAAAATGGAGGTGTGTGAAGTCACAGAATTGAGGTGTGTGGACACAGAATGGAGGTGTGTGAAGTCAAAGAATGGAGGTGTGTGAAGTCATAGTATGGAGGTGTGAGAAGTCATAGAAGGTATGTTTGTGAAGTAAGAATGAAGGTGTGTGAAGTCACAGAATTGAGGTGTGTGGAGTCACAGAATGGAGGTGTGTGAAGTCATAGAATGGAGGTGTGTGAATTCAGAATGGAGGTGTGTGAGGTCACCGAATGGAGGTGTGTGAACTCAGAATGGAGGTGTGTGAAGTCACAGAATGAAGGTTTGCGAAGTCACAAATGGAGTTGTGGGAAGTCATAAAATGGATGTTTCTGAATTAAGAATGAAGGTGGGTGAAGTCATAGAATGGAGGTTTGTGAAGACAAAATTGTGGTGTGTGAACTCATAAAATGGATGTGTGTGAACTCATCGAATGGAGGTGTGTGAAGTCGTGGAATGGAGGTGTGTGAAGTCAAAGAATGGAGGTGTGTGAAGTCAAACAATAGTGGTGTGTGAAGTCAAAGAATGGAGGTGAGTGAAGTCATAGAATGGAGGTGTGTGAACTCATAGAATGGAGGTGTGTGAAGTGACAATGTAGGTGTGTAAAGTCATAGAATGGAGGTGTGTTAAATCAAAATGGAGGTGTGTGAAGTCACAGAATTGAGGTGTGTGAAGTCAAAATAGAGGTGTGTGAGGTCAAAGAATGGAGGTGTGTGAAGTCACAGAATGGAGGAGTGTGAAGTCAAAATGGTGGCGTGTGAATTCACAAATGGAGGTGTGTGAAGTCTCAGAATGTAGGTGTGTGAAGTCAAAATGGAGGTGTGTGAAGTCAAAGAATGGAGGTGTGTGAACTCATAGAATGGAGGTGTGTGAAATCATGGAATGGAGGTTTGTGAAGTCAAACATTGGAAGTGTGGGAAGTTACAAAAAGGAGATGTGTGAAGTCATAGAATGAAGGTGTGTGAAGTCATAGAATGGAGGAGTGTGAAGTCAGAATGGAGATTTGTGAAGTCACAGAATGGAGGTGTGTCAAGGCATAGAATGTTGGTGTATGAAGTCATAGAAAGGAGGTGTATGAAGTCATAGAATGGAGGTGTGTGAAGTCAGAGTGCAGGTGTGTGAAGTCATAGAATGGAGGTTTGTGAAGTCATGGACTGGAGGTGTGTGAAGTCATAGAATGGAAGTGTGTGAAGTCATAGAATGGAGGTGTGTGATGTCATAGAATGGAGGTGTGTGAAGTCATAGAATGGAGGTGTGTGAATTCACATAAGGGAGGAGTGTGAAGGCACAGAATGGACGTGTGTGAAGTCAAAATGGAGGTTTGTGAAGTCATAGAATGGAGGTGTGTGAAGTCATAGAATGAAGGTGTGTGAAATCACAAAATGGAGGGGTAAGAATTCGCAGAATGGAGGTGTGTAAAGACACAGAGTGGAGATGTGTGCATTCACAGAGTGGAGCTGTGTGAAGTCATAGACAGGAGGTTTGTGAAGTAACAGAATGGAGGTGTGTGAACTCATAGAATGTAGGTGTGTGAAGTCACAGAATGGAGGTGTGTGAAGTCAAATTGGAGTTGTGTGAAGTCATATAATGGAGGTGTGTCAACACAGAAAGGAGGTGTGTGAAGTCATAGAATGGAGGTGTGTGAAGTCATAGAATGGAGTTGTGTGAAATCATAGAATGGAGGTGGGTGAATTCACAGAATTTAGGTTTGTGAAGTCAGAATGGAGGTGTGTGAGGTCAGAATGGAGGTGAGTGAAGTCATAGAATGGAGGTGTGTGAACTCATATAATGGAGGTGTGTGAAGTCACAATGTAGGTGTGTGAAGTCATAGAATGGAGGTGTGTGAAGTCATAGAATGGAGGTGTGTGAAGTCACAGAATGGAGGTGTGTGAAATCATAGAATGGAGGTGTGTGAAGTCACAATGTAGGTGTGTGAAGTCATAGAATGGAGGTGTGTGAAGTCATAGAATGGAGGTGTGTGAAGTCATAGAATGGAGGTGTGTGAAGTCAGAATGGAGGTGTGTGAAGTCATAGAATTGAGGTGTGTGAACACAGAATGGAGGTGTGTGAAGTCAAAGAATGGAGGTGTGTGAAGTCATAGTATAGAGGAGTGTGAAGTCATAGAATGTATGTTTGTGAAGTAAGAATGAAGGTGTGTGAAGTCAAAGAATTGAGGTGTGTGACGTCACAGAATGGAGGTGTGTGAAGTCATACAATGGAGGTGTGTGAATTCAGAATGGCTGTGTGTGAAGTCACCGAAGGGAGGTGTGTGAACTCAGAATGGAGGTGTGTGAAGTCACCGAATGAAGGTTTGCGAAGTCACAAATGGAGTTTTGGGAAGTCATAAAATGGATGTTTCTGAATTAAGAATGAAGGTGGGTGAAGTCATAGAATGGAGGTTTGAAGACAAAATTGTGGTGTGTGAACTCATAGAATGGATGTGTGTGAACTCATCGAATGGAGGTGTGTGAAGTCGTGGAATGGAGGTGTGTGAAGTCAAAGAATGGAGGTGTGTGAAGTCAAACAATAGTGGTGTGTGAAGTGACAGAATGGAGGTGAATGAAGTCATAGAATGGAGGTGTGTGAACTCATAGAATGGAGGTGTGTGAAGTGACAATGTAGGTGTGTAAAGTCATAGAATGGAGGTGTGTGAAGTCATAGAATGGAGGTGTGTTAAATCAAAATGGAGGTCTGTGAAGTCACAGAATTGAGGTGTGTGAAGTCACAGAGTGGAGGTGTGTGAAGTCACAGAATGGAGGTGGGCGAAGTCATAGAATGGATGTTTCTGAAGTAACAATGAAGGTGTGTGAAGTCATAGAATGGAGGTGTGTGAAGTCACAGAATGGAGGTGTGTGAAGTCATACAATGGAGATGTGTAAAGTCAGAATGGAGGTGTGTGAAGTCACAGAATGGAGGTGTGTGAACTCAGAATGGAGGTGTGTGAAGTGACAATGTAGGTGTGTGAAGTCATACAATGGAGATGTGTAAAGTCAGAATGGAGGTGTGTGAAGTCAGAATGGAGATGTGTGAACTCATAGAATGGAGGTGTGTGAAGTGACAATGTAGGTGTGTAAAGTCATAGAATGGAGGTGTGTAAAGTCATAGAATGGAGGTGTGTGAAGTCACAGAATTGAGGTGTGTGAAGTCACAGAATGGAGGTGTGTGAAGTCACAGAATGGAGGTGGGCGAAGTCATAGAATGGATGTTTCTGAAGTAACAATGAAGGTGTGTGAAGTCATAGAATGGAGGTGTGTGAAGTCACAGAATGGAGGTGTGTGAACTCAGAATGGAGGTGTGTGAAGTCATAGAATAGAGCTGTGTGAAGTCATAGAATGGAGGTTTGTGAAGTCAGCATGGAGGTGTGTGAAGTCAAGAAATGAGGTGTGTGAAGTCAAAATGGAGGTGTGTGAAGTCAGAATGGAGGTGTGTTGATTCACAGAATGGAGGTATGTGAACTCAGAATGGAGGTGTGTGAAGTCACAGAATGGAGGTGAGTGAAATGATAGCATGGAGGTATGTGAAATCATAGAATGGAAGTGTGTGAAGTCATAGAATGGAGGTGTGTGAAGTCATAGAATGTACATGTGTGAAGTCATAGAATGGAGGTGTGTGAAGTCACAGAAGGGAGGAGTTTGAAGTCACATAATGGAGGTGAGTGAAGTCAAAATGGAGGTGTGTGACGTCATAAAATGGAGGTGTGTGGAATCATAGAATGGAGGTTTGTGAAATCACAGAATGGAGTTGTGTGAAGTCAGAGAATGGAGGTTTGTGAAGTCATAGAATGGAGGTGGGTGAAGTCATAGAATGAACGTGTGTGAAGTCAGAGAACTGAGGTGTGTGAAGTCACAGAATTGACGGGTATGAAGTCATAGAATGGAGGTGTGTGAAGTCACAGAATTCAGGTGTTTATAGTCATATATTGGAGGTGTGTGAAGTCATAGAATGGAGGTGTGTGAAGTCATAGAATGGAGGTGTGTGAAGTCACAGAATGGAGGTGTGTGAAGTCATAGAAGGGAGGTGTGTGAAGTCATAGAACGGAGGTGTGTGAAGTCACAGAATGGAGGTGTGGGAAGTAACAGGATGGAGGAGTGTGAAGTCAAAGAATGGAGTTGTGTGAACTCAGAATGGAGGTGTGAAAAGTCACAGAATGGAGGTGTGTGAAGTCATAGAATGGATGTGTGTGAATTCATAGAATGGAGGTGTGTGAAGTCACAAAATGGAAGTGTGTGAAGTCACAGATTGGAGGTGTGTGAACTTAGAATGGAGGTGTTTGACGTCACAGAATGGAGGTGTGTGAAGTCATAGAATGGAAGTGTGTGAAGTCATAGAATGGAGGTGTGTGAAGGCACAGAATGAAGGTGTGTGAAGTCACGGAATGGAGTTGTGTGAACTCAGAATGAAGGTGTGTGAAGTCGCAGAATGGAGGTTTGTGAAGTCATAGAATGGATGTTTCTGAAGTAAGAATGAAGGTGTGTGAAGTCACAGAATGGAGGTGTGTGAACTCATAGAATGGAGGTGTGTGAAGTCACAGAATGCAGGTGTGTGAAGTCAGAATGGAGGTGTGTAGTCATAGATTGGAGGTGGGTAAAGTCATAAAAAGGAGGTGTGGGAAATCATAGAATGGAGCAGTGTGAAGTCATAGAGTGCAGGTGAGTGAAGTCACAGATTCGAGGTCTGTGAAGTCATAGAATGGAGGTGTGTGATGTAAAAATCGAGTGTGCGAAGTCACAGAATAGAGGTGTGTGAAGTCAGAATTGAGGTGTGCGAAGTCATAGATGGAGTTGTGTGAAGTCATAGTATGGAGGTGTGTGAAATCATAGAATGGAGTTTTGTGAAGTCACAGAATGGACCTGTGTGAATTCAGAATGGAGGTGTGTGAAGTCATAGAATGGAGGTGTGTGAAGTCAGAATGGAGATGTGTGAACTCATAGAATGGAGGTGTGTGACGTCACAATGGAAGTGTGTGAAGTCATAGAATGGAGGTGTGTGAAGTCACACAATGGCGGTGTGTGAAGTCATAGAATGGAGTTTTGTGAAGTCATAGAATGGAGCTGTGTGAAGTCAGAATGGAGGTGTGTGAAGTCAAAGAATGGAGGTTTGCGAATTCATAGAAGAGAGGTGTGTGAAGTCATAGAATGGAGGTGTGTGAAGTCAAAATGGAGGTGTGTGAAGTCACAGGATTGAGGTGTGTGAACACAGAATGGAGGTGTGTGAAGTCAAAGAATGGAGGTGTGTGAAGTCATAGTATGGAGGTGTGAGAAGTCATAGAATGTATGTTTGTGAAGTAAGAATGAAGGTGTGTGAAGTCACAGAATTGAGGTGTGTGACGTCACAGAATGGAGGTGTGTGAAGTCATAGAATGGAGGTGTGTGAAGTCAGAATGGAGGTGTGTGAACTCATAGAATGGATGTGTGTGAACTCATCGAATGGAGGTGTGTGAAGTCGTGGAATAGAGGTGTGTGAAGTCAAAAATGGAGGTGTGTGAAGACAAAATGGTGGTGTGTGAACTCATAGAATGGATGTGTGTGAACTCATCGAATGGAGGTGTGTGAAGTCGTGAAATGGAGGTGTGTGAAGTCAAAGAATGGAGGTGTGTGAAGTCAAACAATAGTGGTGTGTGAAGTCACAGAATGGAGGTTTGTGAAGTCACAGAATGGAAGTGTGTGAAGTCAAAATAGAGGTGTGTGAAGTCAAAGAATGGAGGTGTGTGAAGTCACAGAATGGAGGTGTGTAAAGTCAAAATTGTGGTGTGTGAATTCACAAATGGAGGTGTGTGAAGTCACAGAATGTAGGTGTGTGAAGTCAAAATGGAGGTGTGTGAAGTCAATGAATGGAAGTGTGTGAACTCATAGAATGGAGGTGTGTGAAATCATGGAATGGAGGTCTGTGAATTCAAACATTGGAAGTGTGGGAAGTTTCAAAAAGGAGATGTGTGAAGTCATAGAATGGAGGTGTGTGAAGTCATAGAATGGAGGAGTGTGAAGTCAGAATGGAGATTTGTGAAGTCACAGAATGGAGGTGTGTGAAGGCATAGAATGTTGGTGTATGAAGTCATAGAAGGGAGGTGTATGAAGTCATAGATTGGAGGTGTGTGAAGTCAGAGTGCAGGTGTGTGAAGTCATAGAATGGAGGTTTGTGAAGTCATGGACTGGAGGTGTGTGAAGTCATAGAATGGAAGTGTGTGAAGTCATAGAATGGAGGTGTGTGATGTCATAAATGGAGGTGTGTGAAGTCATAGAATGGAGGTGTGTGAATTCACGTAAGGGAGGTGTGTGAAGGCACAGAATGGACGTGTGTGAAGTCAAAATGGAGGTTTGTGAAGTCATAGAATGGAGGTGTGTGAAGTCATGGAATGGAGGTGTGTGAAATCACAGAATGGAGGGGTATGAATTCGCAGAATGGAGGTGTGTAAAGACACAGAGTGGAGATGTGTGCATTCACAGAGTGGAGGTGTGTGAAGTCATAGAAAGGAGGTTTGTGAAGTCACAGAATGGAGGTGTGTGAAGTCAGAATGGAGGTATGTGAACTCATAGAATGGAGGTGTGTGAAGTCACAGAATGGAGGTGTGTGAAGTCAAATTGGAGTTGTGTGAAGTCATATAATGGAGGTGTGTCAACTCAGAAAGGAGGTGTGTGAAGTCATAGAATGGAGGTGTGTGAAGTCATAGAATGGAGTTGTGTGAAATCATAGAATGGAGGTGTGTGAATTCACAGAATTTAGGTTTGTGAAATCAGAATGGAGGTGTGTGAGGTCAGATTGGAGGTGAGTGAAGTCATAGAATGGAGGTGTGTGAACTCATAGAATGGAGGTGTGTGAAGTCACAATGTAGGTGTGTGAAGTCATAGAATGGAGGTGTGTGAAGTCATAGAATGGAGGTGTGTGAAGTCAGAGAATGGAGGTGTGTGAAGTCATAGAATGGAGGTGTGTGAAGTCAGAATGGAGCTGTGTGAAGTCATAGAATGGAGGTGTGTGAAGTCAGAATGGAGGTGTGTGAACTCATAGAATGGAGGTGTGTGAAGTCACAGAATGGAGGTGTGTGAAGTCAACTTGGAGTTGTGTGAAGTCATATAATGGAGGTGTGTCAACTCAGAAAGGAGGTGTGTGAAGTCATAGAATGGAGGTGTGTGAAGTCATACAATGGAGTTGTGTGAAATCATAGAATGGAGGTGTGTGAATTCACAGAATTTAGGTTTGTGAAGTCAGAATGGAGGTATGTGAGGTCAGAATGGTGGTGAGCGAAGTCATACAATGGAGGTGTGTGAACTCATAGAATGGAGGTGTGTGAAGTCACAGAATGTAGGTGTGTGAAATCATAGAATGGAGGTGTGTGAAGTCACAGAATGGAGGTGTGTGAACTCATAGAATGGAGGTGTGTGAAGTCACAGAATGCAGGTTTCTGAAGTCAGAATGGAGGTGTGTAGTCATAGATTGGAGGTGGGTGAAGTCATGAAAAGGAGGTGTGGGAAATCATAGCATGGAGGAGTGTGAAGTTATAGAGTGCAGGTGAGTGAAGTCACAGATTCGATGTCTATGAAGTCATAGAATGGAGGTGTGTGATGTCAAAATGGAGGTGTGGGAAGTCATAGAATAGAGGTGTGTGAAGTCAGAATTGAGGTGTGTGAAGTCACAGAACGGAGGTGTGTCAAATAAGAATTTAGGTGTGTGAAGTCAAAGAACGGAGGTGTGTGGAGTCATAGAAGGGAGGTGTGTGAAGTCATAGAATGGAGGTGTGTGAAGACAGAATGGAGGTGTGTGAAGTCATAGAATGGAGGTGTGTGACGTCACAATGGCAGTGTGTGAAGTCATAGAATGGAGGTGTGTGAAGTCACAGAATGGAGGTGTGTGAAGTCATAGAATGGAGTTTTGTGAAGTCATAGAATGGAGCTCTGTGAAGTCAGAATGGAGGTGTGTGAAGTCACAGAACGGAGGTGTGTCAAATAAGAATTTAGGTGTGTGAAGTCAAAGAACGGAGGTGTGTGGAGTCATAGAAGGGAGGTGTGTGAAGTCATAGAATGGAGGTGTGTGAAGACAGAATGGAGGTGTGTGAAGTCATAGAATTGAGGTGTGTGAACACAGAATGGAGGTGTGTGAAGTCAAAGAATGGAGGTGTGTGAAGTCATAGTATGGAGGTGTGTGAAGTCATAGAATGTATGTTTGTGAAGTAAGAATGAAGGTTTGTGAAGTCACAGAATTGAGGTGTGTGACGTCACAGAATGGAGGTGTGTGAAGTCATAGAATGGAGGTATGTGAACTCAGAATGGAGGTGTGTGAAGTCACAGAATGAAGGTTTGCGAAGTCACAAATGGAGTTGTGGGAAGTCATCAAATGGATGTTTCTGAATTAAGAATGAAGGTGGGTGAAGTCATAGAATGGAGGTGTGTGAAGACAAAATTGTGGTGTGTGAACTCATAGAATGGATGTGTGTGAACTCATCGAATGCAGGTGTGTGAAGTCGGGGAATGGAGGTGTGTGAAGTCAAAGAATGGAGGTGTGTGAAGTCAAACAATAGTGGTGTGTGAAGTCACAGAATGGAGGTGAATGAAGTCATAGAATGGAGGTGTGTGAACTCATAGAATGGAGGTGTGTGAAGTGACAATGTAGGTGTGTGAAGTCATAGAATGGAGGTGTGTGAAGTCATAGAATGGAGGTGTGGGAAGTCACAGAATGGAGGTGTGTGAAGTCATAGAATGGAGGTGTGTGAAGTCACAGAATGGAGGTGTGTGAAATCATAGAATGGAGGTGTGTGAAGTCACAGAATGGAGGTGTGTGAAGTCAGAATGGAGGTGTGTGAAGTCATATAATGGAGGTGTGTGAAGTCAGAACGGAGGTGTGAAATCATAGAATGGGGGTGGGTGAAGTCATAGAAATTAGGTGTGGGAAGTCATAGAATGGAGAAGTGTGAAGTCATAGAGTGGAGTTGAGTGAAGTCACAGATTCGAGGTCTGTGAAGTCACAGAATGGAGGTGTGTGAAGTCAGAATGTAGGTATGTGAAGTCATAGAATAGAGGTTTGTGAAGTCAGAATGGAGGTGTGTGAAGTCATAGAATGGAGGTGTGTGAACTCATAGAATGGAGGTGTGACGTCACAATGGAAGTGTGTGAAGTCATAGAATGGAGGTGTGTGAAGTCACAGAATGGAAGTGTGTGAAGTCATACAATGGAAGTGTGAAGTAAAAATGGAGGTGTGTGAAGTCACAGAATGGAGGTGTGTGAACTCAGAATGGAGGTGTATGAAGTCATAGATGGAGGTGTGTGAAGTCATAGTATGGAGATGTGTGAAATCATAGAATGCAGTTTTGTGAAGTCACAGAATGGAGCTGTGTGAGTCAGAATTGAGGTGTGTGAAGTCATAGAATGCAGATGTGTGAAGTCATAGAATGGAGGATTGTGAGGTCACCGAAGGGAGGTTTGTGAAGTCATAGAATGGAGGTATGTGAAGTCAAATTGAAAGGGTGTGAAGTCGGAGAATGTAGGTGTGTGAACTCAGAGAATGGAGGTGGGTGAAGTCATAGAATGGACGGGTATGAAGTCATAGATTGAAGGTGTGTGAAGTCAGAGAATTGAGGTGTTTGAAGTCATATTTTGGAGGTGTGTGAAGTCAAAAAATGGAGGTGTGTGAACTCAGAAAGGAGGTGTGTGAAGCCACAGAATTGAGGTTTGGGAAGTCATAAAATGGAGGTGTGTGAACTCATAGAATGGATATGTGTGAAGTCCTGGAATGGAGGTGTGCGAAGTCAAAGAATGGAGGCGTGTGATGTCAAACAATGGTGGTGTGTGAAGTCACAGAATGGAGGTGTGTGATATCACAGAATGGAAGTGTGTGAAGTCAAAATGGAGGTGTGTGAAGTCACAGAATGGAGGTATGTGAAGTCACAGAATGGAGGAGTGTGAAGTCATAGAATGGAGCTGTGTGAAATCACAGAATGGAGGTGTGTGAATTCGCAGAATGGAGGTGTGTAAAGTCACAGAGTGGAGATGTGTGAAGTCACAGAGTGGAGGTGTGTGAAATCATAGAAGGGAGGTTTGTGAAGTCATAGAATGGAGGTGTGTGAAGTCAGAATAGAGGTGTGTAAAGTCATATAATTGAGGTGTGTGAAGTCAGAATGGAGCTGTGTGAAGTCATAGAATGGAGGTGTGTAAAGTCAAAATGGAAGTGTGTAAACTCATAGAACGGAGGTGTGTGAAGTCACAGAATGGAGGTGTGTGAACTCATAGAATGGAGGTGTGTGAAGTCAAAATGTAGGTGTGTTAAGTCATAGAATGGAGCTGTGTGAAGTCATAGAATGGAGGTGTGTGAAGTCAAAATGGAAGTGTGTAAACTCATAGAATGGAGGTGTGTGAAGTCATAGAATGGAGGTGTATGAAGTCACAGAATGGAGGTGTGTGAAGTCATAGAATGGAGGTGTGTGAAGTCAGAATGGAGCTGTGTGAAGTCATAGAATGGAGGTGTGTGAAGCCAGAATGGAGGTGTGTGAACTCATAGAATGGAGGTGTGTGAAGTCACAGAATGGAGGTGTGTGAAGTCAACTTGGAGTTGTGTGAAGTCATATAATGGAGGTGTGTCAACTCAGAAAGGAGGTGTGTGAAGTCATAGAATGGAGGTGTGTGAAGTCATAGAATGGAGTTGTGTGAAATCATAGAATGGAGGTGTGTGAATTCACAGAATTTAGGTTTGTGAAGTCAGAATGGAGGTGTGTGAGGTCAGAATGGAGGTGAGTGAAGACATACAATGCAGGTGTGTGAACTCATAGAATGGAGGTGTGTGAAGTCACAATGTAGGTGTGTGAAGTCATAGAATGGAGGTGTGTGAAGTCATAGAATGGAGGTGTGTGAAGTCACAGAATGGAGGTGTGTGAAGTCATAGAATGGAGGTGTGTGAAGTCACAGAATGGAGGTGTGTGAAATCATAGAATGGAGGTGTGTGAAGTCACAGAATGGAGGTTTGTGAACTCATAGAATGCAGGTGTGTGAAGTCACAGAATGCAGGTTTGTGAAGTCAGAATGGAGGTGTGTAGTCATAGATTGGAGGTGGGTGAAGTCATAAAAAGGAGGTGTTTGAAATCATAGCATGGAGGAGTGTGAAGTCATAGAGTGCAGGTGAGTGCAGTCACAGACTCGATGTCTATGAAGTCATGGAATGGAGGTGTGTGATGTCAAAATGGAGGTGTGCGAAGTCATAGAATAGAGGAGTGTGAAGTCAGAATTGAGGTGTGTGAAGTCATAGATGGAGTTGTGTGAAATCATAGTATGGAGGTGTGTGAAATCATAGAATGGAGTTTTGTGAAGTCACAGAATGGAACTGTGTGAATTCAGAATTCAGGTGTGTGAAGTCATAGAATGGAGGTGTGTGAAGTCAGAATGGAGATGTGTGAACTCATAGAATGGAGGTGTGTGAAGTCATAGAATGGAGTTTTGTGAAGTCATAGAATGGAGCTGTGTGAAGTCAGAATGGAGGTGTGTGAAGTCACAGAACGGAGGTGTGTCAACTAAGAATTTAGGTGTGTGAAGTTAAAGAACGGAGGTGTGCGGAGTCATAGAAGGGAGGTGTGTGAAGTCATAGAATGGAGGTGTGTGAAGACAGAATGGAGGTGTGTGAAGTCATAGAATTGAGGTGTGTGAACACAGAATGGAGGTGTGTGAAGTCAAAGAATGGAGGTGTGTGAAGTCATAGTATGGAGGTGTGTGAAGTCATAGAATGTATGTTTGTGAAGTAAGAATGAAAGTGTGTGAAGTCACAGAATTGAGGTGTGTGACGTCACAGAATGGAGGTGTGTGAAGTCATAGAATGGAGGTGTGTGAAGTCAGAATGGAGGTGTGTGAAGTCACTGAATGGAGGTATGTGAACTCAGAATGGAGGTGTGTGAAGTCACAGAATGAAGGTTTGCGAAGTCACAAATGGAGTTGTGGGAAGTCATCAAATGGATGTTTCTGAATTAAGAATGAAGGTGGGTGAAGTCATAGAATGGAGTTGTGTGAAGACAAAATTGTGGTGTGTGAACTCATAGAATGGATGTGTGTGAACTCATCGAATGGAGGTGTGTGAAGTCGTGGAATGGAGGTGTGTGAAGTCAAAGAATGGAGGTGTGTGAAGTCAAACAATAGTGTTGTGTGAAGTCACAGAATGGAGGTGAATGAAGTCATAGAATGGAGGTGTGTGAACTCATAGAATGGAGGTGTGTGAAGTTACAATGTAGGTGTGTGAAGTCATAGAATGGAGGTGTGTGAAGTCATAGAATGGAGGTGTGGGAAGTCACAGAATGGAGGTGTGTGAAGTCATAGAATGGAGGTGTGTGAAGTCACAGAATGGAGGTGTGTGAAATCATAGAATGGAGGTGTGTGAAGTCACAGAATGGAGGTGTGTGAAGTCAGAAAGTAGGTATGTGAAGTCATAGAATAGAGGTTTGTGAAGTCAGAATGGAGGTGTGTGAAGTCATAGAATGGAGGTGTGTGAACTCATAGAATGGAGGTGTGACGTCACAATGGAATTGTGTGAAGTCATAGAATGGAGGTGTGTGAAGTCACAGAATGGAAGTGTGTGAAGTCATACAATGGAAGTGTGAAGTCAGAATGGAGGTGTGTGAAGTCACAGAATGGAGGTGTGTGAACTCAGAATGGAGGTGTGTGAAGTCATAGATGGAGGTGTGTGAAGTCATAGTATGGAGATGTGTGAAATCATAGAATGCAGTTTTGTGAAGTCACAGAATGGAGCTGTGTGAGTCAGAATTGAAGTGTGTGAAGTCATAGAATGCAGATGTGTGAAGTCATAGAATGGAGGATTGTGAGGTCACCGAAGGGATGTTTGTGAAGTCATAGAATGGAGGTATGTGAAGACAAATTGGAAGGGTGTGGTGAAGTCATAGAATGGACGGATATGAGGTCATAGATTGAAGGTGTGTGAAGTCAGAGAATTGAGGTGTTTGAAGTCACAGAATGGAGGTGTGTGAAGTCAAAAAATGGAGGTGTGTGAACTCAGAAAGGAGGTGTGTGAAGTCACTGAATGGAAGTGTGTGAGGTAATAGAATGGAAGTGTGTGAAGTCATAGAATGGAGGTCTGTGATGATATAGAATGGAGGTGTGTGAAGTCACAGAATGGACGTGTGTGAAGTGACAATGGAGGTTTGTGAAGTCATAGAATGGAGGTGTGTGAAGTCATAGAATGTAGGTGTGTGAAATCTCAGAATGGAGGGGTATCAATTCGCAGAATGGAGGTGTGTAAAGACACAGAGTGGAGATGTGTGCATTCACACAGTGGAGTTGGGTGAAGTCATAGAAAGGAGGTTTGTGAAGTCACAGAATGGAGGTGTGTGAAGTCAGAATAGAGGGGTGCAAAGTCATAGAATGGAGGTGTGTGAAGTCAGAATGGAGCTTTGTGAAGTCATAGAATGGAGGTGTGTGAAGTCAGAATGGAGGTGTGTGAACTCATAGAATGGAGGTGTGTGAAGTCACAGAATGGAGGTGTGTGAAGTCATAGAATGGAGGTGTGTGAAATCATAGAATGAAGGTGTGTGAAGTCATAGAATGCAGGTGTGTGAAGTCATAGAATGGAGGTTTGTGAAGTCATAGAATGGAGGTGTGTGAAGTCATAGAATGGAGATGTGTGAAATCATAGAATGGAGTTTTGTGAAGTCATAGAATGGAGGTTTGTGAAGTCATAGAATTGAGGTGTGTGAAGTCATAGAATGCAGATGTGTGAAGTCATAGAATGGAGGATTGTGAAATCACCGAAGGGAAGTTTGTGAAGTCATAGAATGGAGGTATGTGAAGTCAAATTGGAGGGGTGTGAAGTCAGAGAATGGAGGTGTGTGAAGTCATAGAATGGACGTGGGAGAAGTCATAGAATGGAGGTGTATGAAGCCATAGAATGGAGGTCTGTGAAGTCACAGAATGGACGGGTAGGAAGTCATAGAATGAAGGAGTGTGAAGTCAGAGAATTGAAGTGTTTGAGGTCATATATTGGAGGTGTGTGAAGTCAAACAATGGAGGTGTGTGAACTCAGAAAGGAGGTGTGTGAAGTCACAGAATGGAAGTGTGTGAAGTAATAGAAAGGAAGTGTGTGAAGTCATAGAATGGAGGTGTGTGAAGTCACAGAATGGAGGTGTGTGAAGTCAAAATGGAGGTGTGTGAAGTCACAAATGGAGGTGTGTGAAGTCACAGAATGTAGGTGTGTGAAGTCAAAATGGAGGTGTGTGAAGTCAAAGAATGGCGGTGTAAGAACTCATGGAATGGAGGTGTGTGAACTCATGGAATGGAGGTTTGTGAAGTCAAACATTGGAAGTGTGTGAAGTTACAGAAAGGAGATGTGTGAAGTCATAGAATGTAGGTGTGTGAAGTCATAGAATGGAGGAGTGTGAAGTCAGAATGGAGATTTATGAAGTCATAGAATGGAGGTGTGTGAAGTCCTAGAATGTTGGTGTATGAATTCATAGAATGGAGGTCTATGAGGTCATAGAATGGAGGTGTGTGAAGTCAGAAGGCAGATGTGTGAAGTCATAGAATGGAGGTGTATGAAGTCATAGAATGGAGGTGTGTGAAGTCATAGAATGGAAGTGTGTGAAGTCATAGAATGGAGGTGTGTGATGTCATAGAATGTAGGTGTGTGAAGTCATAGAATGGAGGTGTGTGAAGTCACGGAAGGGAGGTTAGTGAAGTCACAGAATGGAGGTGTGTGAAGTTACAATGGAGGTGTGTGAAGTCATAGAGTGGAGGTGTGTGAAGTCAAAGAATGGAGGTGTGTGAAGTCATAGAATGGAGGTGTGTGAAATCACAGAATGGAGGTGTGTGAATTCGCAGAATGGAGGTGTGTAACGTCACAGATTGGAGATGTGTGAAGTCACAGATTGGAGGTGTGTGAAGTCATAGAATGGAGGTTTGTGAAGTCACAGAATGGAGGTGTGTGAAGTCAGAATAGAGGTGTGTAAAGTCATAGAATTGAGGTGTGTGAAGTCAGAATGGAGCTGTGTTAAGTTACAGAATGGAGGTGTGTGAAGTCAAAATGGAGGTGTGTGAACTCATAGAATGGAGGTGTGTGAAGTCACAGAATGGAGGTGTGTGAAGTCATAGAATGCAGGTGTGTGAATTCAGATTGGAGGTGTGTGAAGTCATAGAATGGAGGTGTGTCAACTCAGAAAGGAGGTGTGTGAAGTCATAGAATGGAGGTGAGTGAAGACATAGAATGGAGGTGTGTGAAATCATAGAATGGAGGTGTGTGAAGTCACAGAATTTAGGTGTGTGAAGTCAGAATTTAGGTGTGTGAAGTCACAATGCAGGTGTGTGAACTCATAAAATGGAGTTGTGTGAAGTCACAATGTAGGTGTGTGAAGTCATAGAATGGAGGTGTGTGAAGTCATAGACTGGAGGTGTGTGAAGTCACAGAATGGAGGTGTGTGAAGTCATAGAATGGAGTTGTGTGAAGTCACAGAATGGAAGTGTGTGCAATCATAGAATGCAGGTGTGTGAAGTCACAGAATGGAGGTGTGTGAAGTCACAATGGAGGTGTGAAGTCAGAATGGAGGTGGGTGAAGTCACAGAAATTAGGTGTGGGAAGTCATAGAATGGAGAAGGGTGAAGTCATAGAGTGGAGGTGAGTGAAGTCAGAGATTCGAGGTCTGTGAAGTCATAGAATGGAGGTGTGTGAAGTCACAGAATAGAGGTGGGTGAAGTCATACAATGGAGGTGTGTGAAGTCAGAATGGAGGTGTGTGAAGTCATACAATGGAGGTGTGCGAAGTCATACAATGGAGGTGTGTGAAGTCAGAATGGAGGTGTGTGAACTCAGAATGGAGGTGTGTGAAGTCATAGATGGAGGTGTGTGAAGTCATAGTATGGAGATATGTGAAATCATAGAATGGAGTTTTGTGAAGTCACAGAATGGAGTTGTGTGAGTCAGAATTGAGGTGTGTGAAGTCATAGAATGTAGATGTGTGAAGTCATAGAATGGAGTATTGTGAAGTCACCGAAGGGACGTTTGTGAAGTCATAGAATGGAGGTATGAGAAATCAAATTAGAGGGGTGTGAAGTCGGAGAATGGAGGTGTGTGAAGTCATAGAATGGAGGTGTGTGAAGTCATAGAATGGAGGTGTGTGAATTCAGATTGGAGGTGTGTGAAGTCATAGAATGGAGGTGTGTCAACTCAGAAAGGAGGTGTGTGAAGTCATAGAATGGAGGTGAGTGACGTCATAGAATGGAGGTGTGTGAACTCATAGAATGGAGGTGTGTGACGTCACAATGGTAGTTTGTGAAGTCATAGAATGGAGGTGTGTGAAGTCACAGAATGGAGGTGTGTGAAGTCAGAATGGATGTGTGAATTCATAGAATGGAGGTGGGTGAAGTCATAGAAATTAGGTGTGTGAAGTCATAGAATGGAGGTGTGTGAACTCATAGAATGGAGGTGTGTGATGTCACAATGGAAGTTTGTGAAGTCATAGAATGGAGGTGTGTGAAGTCACAGAATGGAGGTGTGTGAAGTCACAGAATGGAGGTGTGTGAACTCAGATTGGAGGTGTGTGAAGTCATAGATGGAGGTGTGTAAAGTCATAGTATGGAGATATGTGAAATCATAGAATGGAGTTTTGTGAAGTCACAGAATGGAGTTGTGTGAGTCAGAATTGAGGTGTGTGAAGTCATAGAATGTAGATGTGTGAAGTCATAGAATGGAGTATTGTGAAGTCACCGAAGGGACGTTTGTTAAGTCATAGAATGGAGGCATGAGAAATCAAATTAGAGGGGTGTGAAGTCGGAGAATGGAGGTGTGTGAAGTCATAGAATGGAGGTGTGTGAAGTCAGAATGGAGGTGTGTGAAGTCACCGAATGGAGGTGTGTGAACCCAGAATGGAGGTGTGCGAAGTCACAGAATGAAGGTTTGCGAAGTCACAAATGGAGTTGTGGGAAGTCATAAAATGGATGTTTCTGAATTAAGAATGAAGGTGGGTGAAGTCATAGAATGGAGGTTTGTGAAGACAAAATTGTGGTGTGTGAACTCATAGAATGGAGGTGTGTGAATTCGTGGAATGGAGGTGTGTGAAGTCAAAGAATGGAGGTGTGTGAAGTCAAACAATAGTGGTGTGTGAAGTCACAGAATGGATGTGAGTGAAGTCATAGAATGGAAGTGTGTGAACTCAGAGAATGGAGGTGTGTGAAGTGACAATGTAGGTGTGTAAAGTCATAGAATGGAGGTGTGTGAAGTCATAGAATGGAGGTGTGTTAAATCAAAATGTAGGTGTGTGAAGTCACAGAATTGAGGTGTGTGAAGTCACAGAATGGAGGTGTGTGGAGTCACAGAATGGAGGTGGGCGAAGTCATAGAATGGATGTTTCTGAAGGAACAATGAAGGTGTGTGAAGTCATAGAATGGAGGTGTGTAAAGTCACAGAATGGAGGTGTGTGAAGTCATACAATGGAGATGTGTAAAGTCAGAATGGAGGTGTGTGAAGTCACAGAATGGAGGTGTGTGAACTCAGAATGGAGGTGTGTGAAGTCATGGAATAGAGCTGTGTGAAGTCATACAATGGAGGTGTGTGAAGTCAGCATGGAGGTGTGTGAAGTCAAGAAATGAGGTGTGTGAAGTCAAAATGGAGGAGTGTGAAGTCAGAATGGAGGTGTGGTGAGTCACAGAATGGAGGTATGTGAACGCAGAATGGAGGTGTGTGAAGTCACAGAATGGAGGTGTGTGAACTCAGAATGGAGGTGTGTGAAGTCATGGAATAGAGCTGTGTGAAGTCATAGAATGGAGGTGTGTGAAGTCAGCATGGAGGTGTGTGAAGTCAAGAAATGAGGTGTGTGAAGTCAAAATGGAGGAGTGTGAAGTCAGAATGGAGGTGTGTTGAGTCACAGAATGGAGGTATGTGAACGCAGAATAGAGGTGTGTGAAGTCACAGAATGGAGGTGTGTGAAATGATAGCATGGAGGTCTGTGAAATCATAGAATGGAAGTGTGTGAAATCATAGAATGGAGGTGTGTGAAGTCATAGAATGTAGATGTGTGAAGTCATAGAATGGAGGTGTGTGAAGTCACCGAAGGGAATAGTGGGAAATCACATAATGGAGATGAGTGAAGTCAAAATGGAGGTGTCTGACGTCATAAAATGAAGGTGTGTGAAATCATAGATTGGAGGTTTGTGAAATCACAGAATGGAGGTGTGTGAAGTAATAGAATGGAGGTGTGTGAAGTCATAGAATGGAGGTATGTAAAGTCAAATTGGAGGTGTGTGAAGTCATAGAATGGAGGTGGGTGAAGTCATAGAATGGACGTGTGTGAAGTCAGAGAACAGAGGTGTGTGAAGTCACAGAATTGTCGGGTATGAAGTCATAGAATGGAGGTGTGGGAAGTCACAGAATTCAGGTGTTTGTAGTCATATATTGGAGGTGTGTGAAGTCATAGAATGGAGGTGTGTGAAGTCATAGAATGAAGGTGAGTGAAGTCACAGAATGGAGCTGTGTGAAGTCATAGAAGGGAGGTGTGTGAAGTCATGGAATGGAGGTGTGTGAAGTCACAGAATGTAGGTGTGGGAACTAACAGAATGGAGGTGTGTGAAGTCAAAGAATGGAGGTGTGTGAACTCAGAATGGATTTGTGTAAAGTCACAGAATGGAGGTGTGTGAAGTCATAGAATGGATGTGTGTGAATTCATAGAATGGAGGTGTGTGAAGTCACAGAATGGAGGTGTGTGAAGTCACAGATTGGAGGTGTGTGAACTTAGAATGGAGGTGTTTGACGTCACAGAATGGAGGTGTGTGAAGTCATAGAATGTAGGTGTGTGAACTCAGAGAATGGAGGTGTGTGAAGGCACAGAATGGAGGTGTGTGAAGTCACCGAATGGAGTTGTATGAACTCAGAATGGAGGTGTGTGAAGTCACAGAATGGAGGTTTGTGAAGTTATAGAATGGATGTTTCTGAAGTAAGAATGAAGGTGTGTGAAGTCACAGAATGGAGGTGTGTGAACTCATAGAATGGAGGTGTGTGAAGACACAGAAAGCAGGTGTGTGAAGTCAGAATGGAGGTGTGTAGTCATAGATTGGAGGTGGGTGAAGTCATAAAAAGGAGGTGTGGGAAATCGTAGAATGGAGGAGTGTGAAGTCATAGAGTGCAGGTGAGAGAAGTCACAGATTCGAGGTCTGTGAAGTCATAGAATGGAGGTGTGTGATGTGAAAATGGAGTGTGCGAAGTCATAGAATAGAGGTGTGTGAAGTCAGAATTGAGGTGTGTGAAATCATAGAATGGAGTTTTGTGAAGTCACAGAATGGAGCTGTGTGAATTCAGAATGGAGGTGTGTGAAGTCATAGAATGGAGGTGTGTGAAGTCAGAATGGAGATGTGTGAACTCATAGAATGGAGGTGTGTGACGTCACAGAAAGGAGGTGTGGGAAGTCATAGAATTGAGTTTTGTGTAGTCATAGAATGGAGCTGTGTGAAGTCAGAATAGAGGTGTGTGAAGTCACAGAATGGAGGTGTGTCAACTCAGAATTTAGGTGTGTGAAGTCAAAGAATGGAGGTGTGCGAATTCATAGAAGGGACGTGTGTGAAGTCATAGAATGGAGGTGTGTGAAGTCAAAATGGAGGTGTGTGAAGTCACAGGATTGAGGTGTGTGAACCCAGAATGGAGGTGTGTAAAGTCAAAGAATGGAGGTGTGTGAAGTCATAGTATGGAGGTGTGAGAAATCATAGAATGTATGTTTGTGAAGTAAGAATGAACGTGTGTGAAGTCACAGAATTGAGGTGTGTGACGTCACAGAATGGAGGTGTGTGAAGTCATAGAATTGAAGTGTGTGAAGTCACAGAATTCAGGTGTTTGTAGTCATATATTGGAGGTGTGTGAAGTCATAGAATGGAGGTGTTTGACGTCACAGGATGGAGGTGTGTGAAATCATAGAATGGAAGTGTGTGAAGTCATAGAATGGAGGTGTGTGAAGGCACAGAATGGAGGTGTGTGAGTCAGAATTGAGGTGTGTGAAGTCATAGAATGTAGATGTGTGAAGTCATAGAATGGAGTATTGTGAAGTCACCGAAGGGACGTTTGTGAAGTCATAGAATGGAGGTATGAGAAATCAAATTAGAGGGGTGTGAAGTCGGAGAATGGAGGTGTGTGAAGTCATAGAATGGAGGTGTGTGAAGTCATAGAATGGAGGTGTGTGAATTCAGATTGGAGGTGTGTGAAGTCATAGAATGGAGGTGTGTCAACTCAGAAAGGAGGTGTGTGAAGTCATAGAATGGAGGTGAGTGACGTCATAGAATGGAGGTGTGTGAACTCATAGAATGGAGGTGTGTGACGTCACAATGGTAGTTTGTGAAGTCATAGAATGGAGGTGTGTGAAGTCACAGAATGGAGGTGTGTGAAGTCAGAATGGATGTGTGAATTCATAGAATGGAGGTGGGTGAAGTCATAGAAATTAGGTGTGTGAAGTCATAGAATGGAGGTGTGTGAACTCATAGAATGGAGGTGTGTGATGTCACAATGGAAGTTTGTGAAGTCATAGAATGGAGGTGTGTGAAGTCACAGAATGGAGGTGTGTGAAGTCACAGAATGGAGGTGTGTGAACTCAGATTGGAGGTGTGTGAAGTCATAGATGGAGGTGTGTAAAGTCATAGTATGGAGATATGTGAAATCATAGAATGGAGTTTTGTGAAGTCACAGAATGGAGTTGTGTGAGTCAGAATTGAGGTGTGTGAAGTCATAGAATGTAGATGTGTGAAGTCATAGAATGGAGTATTGTGAAGTCACCGAAGGGACGTTTGTTAAGTCATAGAATGGAGGCATGAGAAATCAAATTAGAGGGGTGTGAAGTCGGAGAATGGAGGTGTGTGAAGTCATAGAATGGAGGTGTGTGAAGTCAGAATGGAGGTGTGTGAAGTCACCGAATGGAGGTGTGTGAACCCAGAATGGAGGTGTGCGAAGTCACAGAATGAAGGTTTGCGAAGTCACAAATGGAGTTGTGGGAAGTCATAAAATGGATGTTTCTGAATTAAGAATGAAGGTGGGTGAAGTCATAGAATGGAGGTTTGTGAAGACAAAATTGTGGTGTGTGAACTCATAGAATGGAGGTGTGTGAATTCGTGGAATGGAGGTGTGTGAAGTCAAAGAATGGAGGTGTGTGAAGTCAAACAATAGTGGTGTGTGAAGTCACAGAATGGATGTGAGTGAAGTCATAGAATGGAAGTGTGTGAACTCAGAGAATGGAGGTGTGTGAAGTGACAATGTAGGTGTGTAAAGTCATAGAATGGAGGTGTGTGAAGTCATAGAATGGAGGTGTGTTAAATCAAAATGTAGGTGTGTGAAGTCACAGAATTGAGGTGTGTGAAGTCACAGAATGGAGGTGTGTGGAGTCACAGAATGGAGGTGGGCGAAGTCATAGAATGGATGTTTCTGAAGGAACAATGAAGGTGTGTGAAGTCATAGAATGGAGGTGTGTAAAGTCACAGAATGGAGGTGTGTGAAGTCATACAATGGAGATGTGTAAAGTCAGAATGGAGGTGTGTGAAGTCACAGAATGGAGGTGTGTGAACTCAGAATGGAGGTGTGTGAAGTCATGGAATAGAGCTGTGTGAAGTCATACAATGGAGGTGTGTGAAGTCAGCATGGAGGTGTGTGAAGTCAAGAAATGAGGTGTGTGAAGTCAAAATGGAGGAGTGTGAAGTCAGAATGGAGGTGTGGTGAGTCACAGAATGGAGGTATGTGAACGCAGAATGGAGGTGTGTGAAGTCACAGAATGGAGGTGTGTGAACTCAGAATGGAGGTGTGTGAAGTCATGGAATAGAGCTGTGTGAAGTCATAGAATGGAGGTGTGTGAAGTCAGCATGGAGGTGTGTGAAGTCAAGAAATGAGGTGTGTGAAGTCAAAATGGAGGAGTGTGAAGTCAGAATGGAGGTGTGTTGAGTCACAGAATGGAGGTATGTGAACGCAGAATGGAGGTGTGTGAAGTCACAGAATGGAGGTGTGTGAAATGATAGCATGGAGGTCTGTGAAATCATAGAATGGAAGTGTGTGAAATCATAGAATGGAGGTGTGTGAAGTCATAGAATGTAGATGTGTGAAGTCATAGAATGGAGGTGTGTGAAGTCACCGAAGGGAATAGTGGGAAATCACATAATGGAGATGAGTGAAGTCAAAATGGAGGTGTCTGACGTCATAAAATGAAGGTGTGTGAAATCATAGATTGGAGGTTTGTGAAATCACAGAATGGAGGTGTGTGAAGTAATAGAATGGAGGTGTGTGAAGTCATAGAATGGAGGTATGTAAAGTCAAATTGGAGGTGTGTGAAGTCATAGAATGGAGGTGGGTGAAGTCATAGAATGGACGTGTGTGAAGTCAGAGAACAGAGGTGTGTGAAGTCACAGAATTGTCGGGTATGAAGTCATAGAATGGAGGTGTGGGAAGTCACAGAATTCAGGTGTTTGTAGTCATATATTGGAGGTGTGTGAAGTCATAGAATGGAGGTGTGTGAAGTCATAGAATGAAGGTGAGTGAAGTCACAGAATGGAGCTGTGTGAAGTCATAGAAGGGAGGTGTGTGAAGTCATGGAATGGAGGTGTGTGAAGTCACAGAATGTAGGTGTGGGAACTAACAGAATGGAGGTGTGTGAAGTCAAAGAATGGAGGTGTGTGAACTCAGAATGGATTTGTGTAAAGTCACAGAATGGAGGTGTGTGAAGTCATAGAATGGATGTGTGTGAATTCATAGAATGGAGGTGTGTGAAGTCACAGAATGGAGGTGTGTGAAGTCACAGATTGGAGGTGTGTGAACTTAGAATGGAGGTGTTTGACGTCACAGAATGGAGGTGTGTGAAGTCATAGAATGTAGGTGTGTGAACTCAGAGAATGGAGGTGTGTGAAGGCACAGAATGGAGGTGTGTGAAGTCACCGAATGGAGTTGTATGAACTCAGAATGGAGGTGTGTGAAGTCACAGAATGGAGGTTTGTGAAGTTATAGAATGGATGTTTCTGAAGTAAGAATGAAGGTGTGTGAAGTCACAGAATGGAGGTGTGTGAACTCATAGAATGGAGGTGTGTGAAGACACAGAAAGCAGGTGTGTGAAGTCAGAATGGAGGTGTGTAGTCATAGATTGGAGGTGGGTGAAGTCATAAAAAGGAGGTGTGGGAAATCGTAGAATGGAGGAGTGTGAAGTCATAGAGTGCAGGTGAGAGAAGTCACAGATTCGAGGTCTGTGAAGTCATAGAATGGAGGTGTGTGATGTGAAAATGGAGTGTGCGAAGTCATAGAATAGAGGTGTGTGAAGTCAGAATTGAGGTGTGTGAAATCATAGAATGGAGTTTTGTGAAGTCACAGAATGGAGCTGTGTGAATTCAGAATGGAGGTGTGTGAAGTCATAGAATGGAGGTGTGTGAAGTCAGAATGGAGATGTGTGAACTCATAGAATGGAGGTGTGTGACGTCACAGAAAGGAGGTGTGGGAAGTCATAGAATTGAGTTTTGTGTAGTCATAGAATGGAGCTGTGTGAAGTCAGAATAGAGGTGTGTGAAGTCACAGAATGGAGGTGTGTCAACTCAGAATTTAGGTGTGTGAAGTCAAAGAATGGAGGTGTGCGAATTCATAGAAGGGACGTGTGTGAAGTCATAGAATGGAGGTGTGTGAAGTCAAAATGGAGGTGTGTGAAGTCACAGGATTGAGGTGTGTGAACCCAGAATGGAGGTGTGTAAAGTCAAAGAATGGAGGTGTGTGAAGTCATAGTATGGAGGTGTGAGAAATCATAGAATGTATGTTTGTGAAGTAAGAATGAACGTGTGTGAAGTCACAGAATTGAGGTGTGTGACGTCACAGAATGGAGGTGTGTGAAGTCATAGAATTGAAGTGTGTGAAGTCACAGAATTCAGGTGTTTGTAGTCATATATTGGAGGTGTGTGAAGTCATAGAATGGAGGTGTTTGACGTCACAGGATGGAGGTGTGTGAAATCATAGAATGGAAGTGTGTGAAGTCATAGAATGGAGGTGTGTGAAGGCACAGAATGGAGGTGTGTGAAGTCACAGAATTCAGGTGTTTGTAGTCATATATTGGATGTGTGTGAATTCATAGAATGGAGGTGTGTGAAGTCACAGAATGGAGGTGTGTGAAGTCACAGATTGGAGGTGTGTGAACTTAGAATGGAGGTGTTTGACGTCACAGAATGGAGGTATGTGAAGTCATAGAATGGAAGTGTGTGAAGTCACAGAATGGAGGTGTGTGAAGGCACAGAATGGAGGTGTGTGAAGTCACCGAATGGAGTTGTCTGAACTCAGAATGGAGGTGTGTGAAGTCACAGAATGGAGGTTTGTGAAGTTATAGAATGGATGTTTCTGAAGTAAGAATGAAGGTGTGTGAAGTCACAGAATGGAGGTGTGTGAACTCATAGAATGGAGTTGTGTGAAGTCACAGAATGCAGGTGTGTGAAGTCAGAATGGAGGTGTGTAGTCATAGATTGGAGGTGGGTGAAGTCATAAAAAGGAGGTGTGGGAAATCATAGAATGGAGGAGTGTGAAGTCATAGAGTGCAGGTGAGTGAAGTCACAGATTCGAGGTATGTGAAGTCATATAATGGAGGTGTGTGATGTAAAAATGGAGGTGTGCGAAGTCATAGAATAGAGGTGTGTGAAGTGAGAATTGAGGTGTGTGAAGTCATAGATGGAGTTGTGTGAAGTCATAGTATGGAGGTGTGTGAAATCATATAATGGAGTTTTGTGAAGTCACAGAATGGAGCTGTGTGAATTCAGAATGGAGGTGTGTGAAGTCATAGAATGGAGGTGTGTGAAGTCAGAATGGAGATGTGTGAACTCATAGAATGTAGGTGTGTGACGTCACAGAAAGGAGTTGTGTGAAGTCATAGAATTGAGTTTTGTGTAGTCATAGAAAGGAGCTGTGTGAAGTCAGAATAGAGGTGTGTGAAGTCACAGAATGGAGGTGTGTCAACTCAGAATTTAGGTGTGTGAAGTCAAAGAATGGAGGTGTTCTAATTCATAGAAGGTAGGTGTGTGAAGTCATAGAATGGAGGTGTGTGAAGTCAAAATGGAGGTGTGTGAAGTCACAGGATTGAGGTGTGTGAACACAGAATGGAGGTGTGTGAAGTCAAAGAATGGAGGTGTGTGAAGTCATAGTATGGAGGTGTGAGAAGTCATAGAATGTATGTTTGTGAAGTAAGAATGAAGGTGTGTGAAGTCACAGAATTGAGGTGTGTGACGTCACAGAATGGAGGTGTGTGAAGTCATAGAATGGAGGTGTGTGAAGTCAGAATGCAGGTGTGTGAAGTCACCGAATGGAGGTGTGTGAACTCAGAATGGAGGTGTGTGAAGTCACAGAATGAAGGTTTGCGAAGTCACAGAATGGAGTTGCGGGAAGTCATAAAATGGATGTTTCTGAATTAAGAATGAAGGTGGGTGAAGTCATAGAATGGAGGTGTGTGAAGAAAAAATTGTGGTGTGTGAACTCATACAATGGATGTGTGTGAACTCATCGAATGGAGGTGTGTGAAGTCGTGGAATGGAGGTGTGTGAAGTCAAAGAATGGAGGTGTGTGAAGTCAAACAATAGTGGTGTGTGAAGTCACAGAATGGAGGTGTGGGAAGTCCCAGAATGGAAGTATGTGAAGTCAAAATAGAGGTGTGTGAAGTCAAAGAATGGAGGTGTGTGAAGTCACAGAATGGTGGTGTGTGAAGTCAAAATGGTGGTGTGTGAAGTCACAAATGGAGGTGTGTGAAGTCACAGAATGTAGGTGTGTGAAGTCAAAATGGAGGTGTGTGAAGTCAAAGAATGGAGGTGTGTGAACTCATAGAATGGAGGTGTGTGAAATCATGGAATGGAGGTTTGTGAAGTCAAACATTGGAAGTGTGGGAAGTAACAAAAAGGAGATGTGTGAAGTCATAGACTGGAGGTGTGTGAAGTCAGAGTGCAGGTGTGTGAAGTCATAGAATGGAGGTTTGTGAAGTCATAGACTGGAGGTGTGTGAAGTCATAGAATGGAAGTGTGTGAATTCATAGAATGGAGGTGTGTGATGTCATAGAATGGAGGTGTGTGAAGTCGTAGAATGGAGGTGTGTGAAGTCACATAAGGGAGGTGTGTGAAGGCACAGAATGGACGTGTTTGAAGTCAAAATGGAGGTTTGTGAAGTCATAGAATGGAGGTGTGTGAAGTCAAAGAAGGGAGGTGTGTGACATCACAGAATGGAGGGGTATGAATTCGCAGAATGGAGGTGTGTAAAGACACAGAGTGGAGATGTGTGCATTCACAGAGTGGAGGTGTGTGAAGTCATAGAAAGGAGGTTTGTGAAGTCACAGAATGGAGGTGTGTGAAGTCAGAATGGAGGTGTGTGAACTCATAGAATGGAGGTGTGTGAAGTCACAGAATGGAGATGTGTGAAGTCAAATTGGAGTTCTGTGAAGTCATATAATGGAGGTGTATCAACTCAGAAAGGAGGTGCGTGAAGTCAGAGAATGGAGGTGTGTGAAGTCATAGAATGCAGTTGTGTGAAATCATAGAATGGATGTGTGTGAATTCACAGAATTTAGGTTTGTGAAGTCAGAATGGAGGTGTGTGCGGTCAGAATGGAGGTGAGTGAAGTCATAGAATGCAGGTGTGTGAACTCATAGAATGGAGTTGTGTGATGTCACAATGTAGGTGTGTGAAGTCATAGAATAGAGGTTTGTGAAGTCATAGAATGGAGGTGTGTGAAGTCACAGAATGGAGTTGTGTGAAATCATAGAATGGAGGTGTGTGAAGTCACACAATGGAGGTGTGTGAACTCATAGAATGGAAGTGTGTGAAGTCACAGAATTCAGGTTTGTGAAGTCAGAATGGAGGTGTGTAGTCATAGATTGGAGGTGGGTGAAGTCATAAAAAGGAGGTGTGGGAAATCATAGAATGGAGGAGTGTGAAGTCATAGAGTGCAGGTGAGTGAAGTCACAGATTCGATGTCTATGAAGTCATAGAATGGTTGTGTGTGATGTCAAAATGGAGGTGTGCAAAGTCATAGAATAGAGGTGTGTGAAGTCAGAATTGAGGTGTGTGAAGTCACAGATGGAGTTGTGTGAAGTCATAGTATGGAGGTGTGTGAAATCATAGAATGGAGTTTTGTGAAGTCACAGAATGGAGCTGTGTGATTTCAGAATGGAGGTGTGTGAAGTCATAGAATGGAGGTGTGTGAAGTCAGAATGGAGATGTGTGAACTTATAGAATGGAGGTGTGTGATGTCACAATGGAAGTGTGTGAAGTCATAGAATGGAGGTGTGTGAAGTCACAGAATGGAGGTGTGTGAAGTCATAGAATGGAGTTTTGTGAAGTCATAGAATGGAGGTGTGTGAAGTCAGAATGGATGTGTGTGAAGTCACAGAACGGAGGTGTGTCAACTCAGAATTTAGGTGTGTGAAGTCAAAGAATGGAGGTGTGTGAAGTCATAGTATGGAGGTGTGTGAAGTCATATAATGTATGTTTGTGAAGTAAGAATGAAGGTGTGTGAATTCACAGAATTGAGGTGTGTGAAGTCACAGAATGGAGGTGTCTGAAGTCATAGAATGGAGGTGTGTGACGTCAGAATGGAGGTGTGTGAAGTCACCGAATGGAGGTGTGTGAACTCAGAGTGGAGGTGTGTGAAGCCACAGAATGAAGGTTTGCGAAGTCACAAATGGAGTTGTGGGAAGTCATAAAATGGATGTTTCTGAATTAAGAATGAAGGTGGGTGAAGTCATAGAATGGAGGTGTGTGAAGACAAATTTGTGGTGTGTGAACTCATAGAATGGATGTGTGTGAAGTCATCGAATGGAGGTGTGTGAAGTCGTGGAATGGAGGTGTGTGAAGTCAAAGAATGGAGGTGTGTGAAGTCAAACAATAGTGGTGTGTGAAGTCACAGAATGGAGGTGAGTGAAGTCATAGAATGGAGGTGTGTGAACTCATAGAATGGAGGTGTGTGAAGTGACAATGTAGGTGTGTCAAGTCATAGAATGGAGGTGTGTGAAGTCATAGAATGGAGGTGTGTGAAGTCACAGAATGGAGGTGTGTGAAGTCATAGAATGGAGGTGTGTGAAGTCACAAATGGAGGTGTGTGAAGTCACAGAATGTAGGTGTGTGAAGTCAAAATGGAGGTGTGTGAAGTAAAAAATGGCGGTGTGTGAACTCATGGAATGGAGGTGTGTGAAGTCATGGAATGGAGGTTTGTGAAGTCAAACAGTGGAAGTGTGTGAAGTTACAGAAAGGAGATGTGTGAAGTCATAGAATGGAGGTGTGTGAAGTCATAGAATGGATGAGTGTGAAGTCAGAATGGAGATTTGTGAAGTCATAGAATGGAGGTGTGTGAAGTCCTAGAATGTTGGTGTATGAAGTCATAGAATGGAGGTGTATGAAGTCATAGAATGGAGGTGTGTGAAGTCAAAATGCGGGTGTGTGAAGTCATAGAATGCAGGTGTGTGAAGTCATAGAATGGAGGTGTATGAAGTCATAGAATGGAAGTGTGTGAAGTCATAGAATGGAGGTGTGCGATGTCATAGAATGTAGGTGTGTGAAGTCATAGAATGGAGGTGTGTGAAGTCACAGAAGGGAGGTGTGTGAAGTCACAGAATGGAGGTGTGTGAAGTTACAATGGAGGTGTGTGAAGTCATAGAATGGAGATGTGTGAAGCCAAAGAATGGAGGTGTGTGAAGTCAAAGAATGGAGTTGTGTGAAGTCATAGAATGGAGGTGTGTGAAATCACAGAATGGAGGTGTGTGAATTCGCAGAATGGAGGTGTGTAAAGTCACAGATTGGAGATGTGTGAAGTCACAGAGTGTAGGTGTGTGAAGTCATAGAATGGAGGTTTGTGAAGTCACAGAATGGGGGTGTGTGAAGTCAGAATGGAGGTGTGTGAAGTCATAGGATGGATGTGTGTGAACTCATAGAATGGAGGTGTGACGTCACAATGGAAGTGTGTGAAGTCAAAGAATGGAGGTGTGTGAAGTCACAGAATGGAAGTGTGTGAAGTCATACAATGGAAGTGTGAAGTCAGAATGGAGGTGTGTGAAGTCACAGAATGGAGGTGTGTGAACTCAGAATGGAGGTTTTTGAAGTCATAGAATTGAGGTGTGTGAAGTCACGTAAGGGAGGTGTGTGAAGGCACAGAATGGACGTGTGTGAAGTCAAAATGGAGGTTTGTGAAGTCATAGAATGGAGGTGTGTGAAGTCATAGAATGGAGGTGTGTGAAGTCACAGAATGGAAGTGTGTGAAGACATACAATGGAAGTGTGAAGTCAGAATGGAGGTGTGTGAAGTCACAGAATGGAGGTGTGTGAACTCAGAATGGAGGTGTGTGAAGTCATAGATGGAGGTGTGTGAAGTCATAGTATGGAGATGTGTGAAATCATAGAATGGAGTTTTGTGAAGTCACAGAATGGAGCTGTGTGAGTCAGAATTGAGGTGTGTGAAGTCATAGAATGCAGATGTGTGAAGTCATAGAATAGAGGATTGTGAGGTCACCAAAGGGAGGTTTGTGAAGTCATAGAATGGAGGTATGTGAAGTCAAATTGGAAGGGTGTGAATTCGGAGAATGTAGGTGTGTGAACTCATAGAATGGAGGTGGGTGAAGTCAAAAAATGGAGGTGTGTGAACTCAGAAATGAGGTGTGTGAAGTCACTGAATGGAAGTGTGTGAGGTAATAGAATGGAAGTGTGTGAAGTCATAGAATGGAGGTGTGTGAAATCAGATTGGAGGTGTGTGAAGTGACCGAATGGAGTTGTGTGAACTCAAAATGGAGGTGCGTGAAGCCACAGAATTGAGGTTTGCGAAGTCATAGATTGGAGGTGTGTGAAGTCTTAGAATGGATGTTTCTGAATTAAGAATGAAGGTGTGTGAAGTCATAGAATGGAGGTGTGTGAAGACAAAATTGTGGTGTGGGAACTCATAGAATGGATGTGTGTGAACTCATAGAATGGACATGTGTGAAGTCGTGGAATGGAGGTGTGCGAAGTCAAAGAATGGAGGTGTGTGATGTCAAACAATGGTGGTGTGTGAAGTCACAGAATGGAGGTGTGTGATATCACAGAATGGAAGTGTGTGAAGTCAAAATGGAGTTGTGTGAAGTCACAGAATGGAGGTGTGTGAAGTCACAGAATGGAGGTGTGTGAAGTCAAAATGGTGGTGTGTGAAGTCACAAATGGAGGTGTGTGAAGTCACAGAATGTAGGTGTGTGAAGTCAAAATGGAGGTGTGTGAAGTCAAAGAATGGAGGTGTGTTAACTCATAGAATGGAGGTGTGTGACGTCATGGAATGGAGGTTTGTGAAGTCAATCATTGGAAGTGTGTGAAGTTACAGAAAGGAGATGTGTGAAGTCATAGAATGGAGGAGGGTAAAGTCAGAATGGAGATTTGTGAAGTCATAGAATGGAGGTGTGTGAAGTCATAGAATGTTGGTGTATGAAGTCATAGAATGGAGGTGTATGAAGTCATAGAATGGAGGTGTGTGAAGTCCGAATGCAGGTGTGTGAAGTCATAGAATGGAGGTGTGTGAAGTCATAGAATGGAGGTGTGTGAAGTCATAGAATGGAAGTGTGTGAAGTCTTAGAATGGAGGTGTGTGATGTCATAGAATGTAGGTGTGTGAAGTCATACAATGGAGGTGTATGAAGTCACGGAAGTGAGGTGTGTGAAGTCACAGAATGGAGGTGTGTGAAGTCACAATGGAGGTGTGTGAAGTCATAGAATGGAGGTGTGTGAAATCAAAGAATGGAGGTGTGTGAAGTCATAGAATGGAGGTGTGTGAAATCACAGAATGGAGGTGTGTGAATTCGCAGAATGGAGGTGTGTAAATTCACAGAGTGGAGATGTGTGAAGTCACAGAGTGGAGGTGTGTGAAGTCATAGAAGGGAGGTTTGTGAAGTCATAGAATGGAGGTGTGTGAAGTCAGAATAGAGGTGTGTAAAGTCATGTAATTGAGGTGTGTGAAGTCAGAATGGAGCTGTGTGAAGTCATAGAATGGAGGTGTGTGAAGTCAAAATGGAAGTGTGTAAATTCATGGAATGGAGGTGTGTGAAGTCACAGAATGGAGGTGTGTGAATTCAGATTGGAGGTGTGTGAAGTCATAGAATGGAGGTGTGTCAACTCATGAAGTAGGTCTGTGAAGTCATAGAATGGAGGTGTGTGAAGTCATAGAAGGGAGGTGTGTGAAATCATAGAATGGAGGTGTGTGAAGTCATAGAATTTAGGTGTGTGAAGTCAGTATGGAGGTGTGTGAGGTCAGAATGGAGATGTGTGAAGTCATAGAATGGAGGTGTGTGAAGTCACAATGCAGGTGTGTGCACTCATAGAATGGAGGTGTGTGAAGACACAATGAAGGTGTGTGAAGTCATAAAATGGAGGTGTGTGAATTCACAGAATGGAGGTGTGTGAAGTCAAAATGGTGGTGTGTGAAGTCACAAATGGAGGTGTGTGAAGTCACAGAATGTATGTGTGTGAAGTCACAATGGAGGTGTGTGAATTCAAAGAATGGAGGTGTGTGAACTCATAGAATGGAGGTGTGTGAAGTCATGGAATGGAGGTTTGTGAAGTCAAACATTGGAAGTGTGGGAAGTTACAAAAGGAGATGTGTGAAGTCATAGAATGGAGGTGTGTGAAGTCATAGAATGGAGGAGTGTGAAGTCAGAATGGAGATTTGTGAAGTCACAGAATGGAGGTGTGTGAAGTCATAGAATGTTGGTGTATGAAGTCATAGAAGGGAGTTGTATGAAGTCATAGAGTGGAGGTGTGTGAAGTCAGAGTGCAGGTGTGTGAAGTCATAGAATGGAGGTTTGTGAAGTCATAGACTGGAGCTGTGTGAAGTCATACAATGGAAGTGTGTGAAGTCATAGAATGGAGGTCTGTGATGATATACAATGGAGGTGTGTGAAGTCACAGAATGGACGTGTGTGAAGTCACAATGGAGGTTTGTGAAGTCATAGAATGGAGGTGTGTGAAGTCATAGAATGGAGGTGTGTGAAATCTCAGAATGGAGGGGTATGAATTCGCAGAATGGAGGTGTGTAAAGACACAGAGTGGAGATGTGTGCATTCACAGAGTGGAGTTGGGTGAAGTCATAGAAAGGAGGTTTGTGAAGTCCCAGAATGGAGGTGTGTGAAGTCAGAATAGAGGTGTGCAAAGTCATACAATGGAGGCGGGTGAAGTCAGAATGGAGCTGTGTGAAGTCATAGAATGGAGGAGTGTGAAGTCAGAATGTAGGTGTGTGAACTCATAGAATGGAGATGTGTGCAGTCACATAATGGAGGTGTGTGAAGTCATAGAATGGTGGTGTGTGAAATCATAGAATGAAGGTGTGTGAAGTCATAGAATGGAGGTGTGTAAAGTCATAGAATGGAGGTTTGTGAAGTCATAGAATGGAGGTTTGTGAAGTCATAGTATGGAGATGTGTGAAATCATAGAATGGAGTTTTGTGAAGTCACAGAATGGAGCTGTGTGAGTCAGAATTGAGGTGTGTGAAGTCATAGAATGCAGATGTGTGAAGTCATAGAATGGAGGATTGTGAAGTCACCGAAGGGAGGTTTGTGAAGTCATAGAATGGAGGTATGTTAAGTCAAATTGGAGGAGTGTGAAGTCAGAGAAAGGAGGTGTGTGAAGTCATAGAATGGAGGTGGGTGAAGTCATAGAATGGAGGTGTATGAAGTCATAGAATGGAGGTCTGTGAAGTCACAGAATGGACGGGTATGAAGTCATAGAATGAAGGTGTGTGAAGTCAGAGAATTGAGGTGTTTGAGGTCATATAGTGGAGGTGTGTGAAGTCAAACAATGGAGGTGTGTGAACTCAGAAAGGAGGTGTGTGAAGTCACAGAATGGAGGTGTGTGATGTCATAGAATGGAGGTGTGTGAAATCACAGAATGGAGGTGTGTGAATTCGCAGAATGGAGGTGTGTAAAGTCACAGAGTGGAGATGTGTGAAGTCAGAGAGTGGAGGTGTGTGAAGTCATAGAATGGAGGTTTGTGAAGTCACAGAATGGGGGTGTGTGAAGTCAGAATAGAGGTGTGTAAAGTCATAGAATTGAGGTGTGTGAAGTCAGAATAGAGCTGTGTTAAGGTATAGAATGGAGGTGTGTGAAGTCAAAATGGAGGTGTGTGAACTCATAGAATGGAGGTGTGTGAAGTCACAGAATGGAGGTGTGTGAAGTCATAGAATGGAGGTGTGTGAATTCAGATTGGAGGTGTGTGAAGTCATAGAATGGAGGTGTGTCAACTCAGAAAGGAGGTGTGTGAAGTCATAGAATGGAGGTGAGTGAAGTCATAGAATGGAGGTGTGTGAAATCATAGAATGGAGGTGTGTGAAGTCACAGAATTTAGGTGTGTGAAGTCAGAATGGAGGTGTGTGAGGTCAGAATGGAGGTGTGTGAAGTCATAGAATGGAGGTGTGTGAAGTCACAATGCAGGTGTTTGAACTCATAAAATGGAGTTGTGTGAAGTCACAATGTAAGTGTGTGAAGTCATAGAATGGAGGTGTGTGAAGTCATAGACTGGAGGTGTGTCAAGTCACAGAATGGAGGTGTGTGAAGTCATAGAATGGAGGTGTGTGAAGTCACAGAATGGAAGTGTGTGAAATCATAGAATGGAGGTGTGTGAAGTCACAGAATGGACGTGTGTGAAGTCAGATTGGAGGTGTGTGAAGTCATAGAATGGAGGTGTGTGAAGTCAGAATGGAGGTGTGAAGTCAGAATGGAGGTGGGTGAAGTCATAGAAATTAGGTGTGGGAAGTCATAGAATGGAGAAGTGTGAAGTCATAGAGTGGAGGTGAGTGAAGTCACAGATTCGAGGTCTGTGAAGTCATAGAATGGATGTGTGTGAAGTCAGAATGTAGGTGTTCGTAGTCATAGAATAGAGGTGTGCGATGTCAGAATGGAGGTGTGTGAAGTCATAGAATGGAGGTGTGTGAACTCATAGAATGGAGGTGTGTGACGTCACAATGGAAGTTTGTGAAGTCATAGAATGGAGGTGTGTGAAGTCACAGAATAGAGGTGTGTGAAGTCATACAATGGAGGTGTGTGAAGTCAGAATGGAGGTGTGTGAAGTCACAGAATGGAGGTGTGTGAACTCAGAGTGGAGGTGTGTTAAATCATAGATGGAGGTGTGTGAAGTCATACTATGGAGATACGTGAAATCATAGAATGGAGTTTTGTGAAGTCACAGAATGGAGTTGTGTGAGTCAGAATTGAGGTGTGTGAAGTCATAGTATGTAGATGTGTGAAGTCATAGAATGGAGTATTGTGAAGTCACCGAAGGGATGTTTGTGAAGTCATAAAATGGAGGTATGAGAAATCAAATTAGAGGGGTGTGAAGTCGGAGAATGGAGGTGTGTGAAGTAATAGAATGGAGGTGGGTGAAGTCATAGAATGGAGGTGTGTGAATTCAGATTGGAGGTTTGTGAAGTCATAGAATGGAGGTGTGTCAACTCAGAAAGGGGGTGCGTGAAGTCATAGAATGGAGGTGAGTGAAGTCATAGAATGGAGGTGTGTGAAATCATAGAATGGAGGTGTGTGAAGTCACAGAATTTAGGTGTGTGAAGTCAGAATGGAGGTGTGTGAGGTCAGAATGGAGGTGTTTGAAGTCATAGAATGGAGGTGTGTGAAGTCACAATGCAGGTGTGTGAACTCATAGAATGGAGGTGTGTGAAGTCACAATGTAGGTGTGTGAAGTCATAGAAAGGAGGTGTGTGATGTCATAGAATGGAGGTGTGTGAAGTCATAGAATGGAGGTGTGTGAAGTCACAAAATTGAGGTGTGTGAAGTTATAGAATGGAGCTGTGTGAAGTCACAGAATGGAGCTGTGTAAAATCACAGAATGGACGTGTGTGAAGTCATAGAATGGAGATGTGTGAAGTCATAGAATGGAGGTGTGTGAAGTCACAGAATGGAGGTGTGTGAAGTCACAGAATGGAGGTGTGTGAAGTCAGAATGGAGCTGTGTTAAGTTATAGAATGGAGGTGTGTGAAGTCAAAATAGAGGTGTGTGAACTCATAGAATGGAGGTGTATGAAGTCACAAAATAGATGTTTGTTAAGTACCGGAATTTAGGTGTGTGAAGTCATAGAATGGAGGTGTGTGAAGTCATAGAATGGAGGTGTGTCAACTCAGAAAGGAGGTGTGTGAAGTCATAGAATGGAGGTGAGTGAAGTCATAGAATGGAGGTGTGTGAAATCATAGAATGGAGGTGTGTGAAGTCACAGAATTTAGGTGTGTGAAGTCACAGAATTTAGGTGTGTGAAGTCAGAATGGAGGTGTGTGAAGTCATAGAATGGAGGTGTGTGAAGTCACAATGCAGGTGTGTGAACTCATAAAATGGAGTTGTGTGAAGTCAAAATGTAGGTGTGTGAAGTCATAGAATGGAGGTGTGTGAAGTCATAGACTGGAGGTGTGTGAAGTCACAGAATGGAGGTGTGTGAAGTCATAGAATGGAGGTGTGTGAAGTCATAGAATGGAAGTGTGTGAAATCATAGAATGGAGGTGTGTGAAGTCACAGAATGGAGGTGTGTGAAGTCAGATTGGAGGTGTGTGAAGTCATAGAATGGAGGTGTGTGAAGTGAGAATGGAGGTGTGAAGTCAGAATGGAGGTGGGTGAAGTCATAGAAATTAGGTGTGGGAAGTCATAGAATGGAGAAATGTGAAGTCATAGAGTGGAGGTGAGTGAAGTCACAGATTCGAGGTCTGTGAAGTCATAGAATGGATGTGTGTGAAGTCAGAATGTAGGTGTTCGAAGTCATAGAATAGAGGTGTGTGAAGTCAGAATGGAGGTGTGTGAAGTCATAGAATGGAGGTGTGTGAACTCATAGAATGGAGGTGTGTGACGTCACAATGGAAGTTTGTGAAGTCATGGAATGGAGGTGTGTGAAGTCACAGAATAGAGGTGTGTGAAGTCATACAATGGAGGTGTGTGAAGTCAGAATGGAGCTGTGTTAAGTCATAGATGGAGGTGTGTGAAGTCATACTATGGAGATATGTGAAATCATAGAATGGAGTTTTGTGAAGTCACAGAATGGAGTTGTGTGAGTCAGAATTGAGGTGTGTGAAGTCATAGAATTTAGATGTGTGAAGTCATAGAATGGAGTATTGTGAAGTTACCGAAGGGATGTTTGTGAAGTCATAAAATGGAGGTATGAGAAATCAAATTAGAGGGGTGTGAAGTCGGAGAATGGAGGTGTGTGAAGTCATAGAATGGAGGTGTGTGAAGTCATAGAATGGAGGTGTGTGAATTCAGATTGGAGGTGTGTGAAGTCATAGAATGGAGGTGTGTCAACTCAGAAAGGAGGTGTGTGAAGTCATAGAATGGAAGTGAGTGAAGTCATAGAATGGAGGTGTGTGAAATCATAGAATGGAAGTGTGTGAAGTCACAGAATTTAGGTGTGTGAAGTCAGAATGGAGGTGTGTGAGGTCAGAATGGAGGTGTTTGAAGTCATAGAATTGAGGTGTGTGAAGTCACAATGCAGGTGTGTGAACTCATAGAATGGAGGTGTGTGAAGTCACAATGTAGGTGTGTGAAGTCATAGAATGGAGGTGTGTGAAGTCATAGAATGGAGGTGTGTGAAGTCACAGAATGGAGGTGTGTTAAGTCATAGAATGGAGGTGTGTGAAGTCACAGAATGGAGGTGTGTGAAATCATAGAATGGAGGTGTGTGAAGTCACAGAATGGAGGTGTGTGAAGTCAGAATGGAGGTGTGTGAAGTCATATAATGGAGGTGTGTGAAGTCAGAGAATGGAGGTGTGTGAAATCATAGAATGGAGGTGTGTGAAGTCACAGAATGGAGGTGTGTGAAGTCAGAATGGAGGTGTGTGAAGTCATAGAATGGAGGTGTGTGAAGTCACAGAATGGAGGGGTGTGAAGTCATAGAATGGAGGTGTGTGAAGTCACAGAATGGAGGGGTGTGAAGTCACAGATTGGAGGTGTGTGAACCCAGAATGGAGGTGTGTGAAGTCACAGAATGGAGGTGTGTGAAGTCATAGAATGGAGGTGTATGAAGTCACAAAATAGATGTGTGTTAAGTACCGGAATGGAGGTGTGTGAACTCAGAATGGAGGTGTGTGAAATCACAGAATGGAGGTGTGTGACCTCAATATGAAGGTGTGTGAGGTCACAGAACGGAGGTTTGTGAAGTCATAGAATGGAGGTGTGTGAAGTCATAGAATGGATGATTCTGAAGTAATAATGAAGGTGTGTGAAGTCATAGAATGGAGGTGTGTGAAGTCGCAATGTACGTGTGTGAACTCATAGAATGGAGGTGTGTGAAGTCACAATATAGGTGTGTTAAGTTATAGAATGGAGGTGTGTGAAGTCATAGAATGGAGGTGTGTGAAGTCAGAATGGAGGTGTGAAGTCAGAATGGAGGTGGGTGAAGTCATAGAAATTAGGTGTGGGAAGTCATAGAATGGAGAAGTGTGAAGTCATAGAGTGGAGGTGAGTGAAGTCACAGATTCGAGGTCTGTGAAGTCATAGAATGGATGTGTGTGAAGTCAGAATGTAGGTGTTCGTAGTCATAGAATAGAGGTGTGTGATGTCAGAATGGAGGTGTGTGAAGTCATAGAATGGAGGTGTGTGAACTCATAGAATGGAGGTGTGTGACGTCACAATGGAAGTTTGTGAAGTCATAGAATGGAGGTGTGTGAAGTCACAGAATAGAGGTGTGTGAAGTCATACAATGGAGGTGTGTGAAGTCAGAATGGAGGTGTGAAGTCACAGAATGTAGGTGTGTGAACTCAGAGTGGAGGTGTGTTAAATCATAGATGGAGGTGTGTGAAGTCATACTATGGAGATATGTGAAATCATAGAATGGAGTTTTGTGAAGTCACAGAATTGAGTTTTGTGAGTCAGAATTGAGGTGTGTGAAGTCATAGTATGTAGATGTGTGAAGTCATAGAATGGAGTATTGTGAAGTCACCGAAGGGATGTTTGTGAAGTCATAAAATGGAGGTATGAGAAATCAAATTAGAGGGGTGTGAAGTCGGAGAATGGAGGTGTGTGAAGTAATAGAATGGAGGTGGGTGAAGTCATAGAATGGAGGTGTGTGAATTCAGATTGGAGGTTTGTGAAGTCATAGAATGGAGGTGTGTCAACTCAGAAAGGGGGTGCGTGAAGTCATAGAATGGAGGTGAGTGAAGTCATAGAATGGAGGTGTGTGAAATCATAGAATGGAGGTGTGTGAAGTCACAGAATTTAGGTGTGTGAAGTCAGAATGGAGGTGTGTGAGGTCAGAATGGAGGTGTTTGAAGTCATAGAATGGAGGTGTGTGAAGTCACAATGCAGGTGTGTGAACTCATAGAATGGAGGTGTGTGAAGTCACAATGTAGGTGTGTGAAGTCATAGAAAGGAGGTGTGTGATGTCATAGAATGGAGGTGTGTGAAGTCATAGAATGGAGGTGTGTGAAGTCACAAAATTGAGGTGTGTGAAGTTATAGAATGGAGCTGTGTGAAGTCACAGAATGGAGCTGTGTAAAATCACAGAATGGACGTGTGTGAAGTCATAGAATGGAGATGTGTGAAGTCATAGAATGGAGGTGTGTGAAGTCACAGAATGGAGGTGTGTGAAGTCACAGAATGGAGGTGTGTGAAGTCAGAATGGAGCTGTGTTAAGTTATAGAATGGAGGTGTGTGAAGTCAAAATAGAGGTGTGTGAACTCATAGAATGGAGGTGTATGAAGTCACAAAATAGATGTTTGTTAAGTACCGGAATTTAGGTGTGTGAAGTCATAGAATGGAGGTGTGTGAAGTCATAGAATGGAGGTGTGTCAACTCAGAAAGGAGGTGTGTGAAGTCATAGAATGGAGGTGAGTGAAGTCATAGAATGGAGGTGTGTGAAATCATAGAATGGAGGTGTGTGAAGTCACAGAATTTAGGTGTGTGAAGTCACAGAATTTAGGTGTGTGAAGTCAGAATGGAGGTGTGTGAAGTCATAGAATGGAGGTGTGTGAAGTCACAATGCAGGTGTGTGAACTCATAAAATGGAGTTGTGTGAAGTCACAATGTAGGTGTGTGAAGTCATAGAATGGAGGTGTGTGAAGTCATAGACTGGAGGTGTGTGAAATCACAGAATGGAGGTGTGTGAAGTCATAGAATGGAGGTGTGTGAAGTCATAGAATGGAAGTGTGTGAAATCATAGAATGGAGGTGTGTGAAGTCACAGAATGGAGGTGTGTGAAGTCAGATTGGAGGTGTGTGAAGTCATAGAATGGAGGTGTGTGAAGTGAGAATGGAGGTGTGAAGTCAGAATGGAGGTGGGTGAAGTCATAGAAATTAGGTGTGGGAAGTCATAGAATGGAGAAATGTGAAGTCATAGAGTGGAGGTGAGTGAAGTCACAGATTCGAGGTCTGTGAAGTCATAGAATGGATGTGTGTGAAGTCAGAATGTAGGTGTTCGAAGTCATAGAATAGAGGTGTGTGAAGTCAGAATGGAGGTGTGTGAAGTCATAGAATGGAGGTGTGTGAACTCATAGAATGGAGGTGTGTGACGTCACAATGGAAGTTTGTGAAGTCATGGAATGGAGGTGTGTGAAGTCACAGAATAGAGGTGTGTGAAGTCATACAATGGAGGTGTGTGAAGTCAGAATGGAGCTGTGTTAAGTCATAGATGGAGGTGTGTGAAGTCATACTATGGAGATATGTGAAATCATAGAATGGAGTTTTGTGAAGTCACAGAATGGAGTTGTGTGAGTCAGAATTGAGGTGTGTGAAGTCATAGAATTTAGATGTGTGAAGTCATAGAATGGAGTATTGTGAAGTTACCGAAGGGATGTTTGTGAAGTCATAAAATGGAGGTATGAGAAATCAAATTAGAGGGGTGTGAAGTCGGAGAATGGAGGTGTGTGAAGTCATAGAATGGAGGTGTGTGAAGTCATAGAATGGAGGTGTGTGAATTCAGATTGGAGGTGTGTGAAGTCATAGAATGGAGGTGTGTCAACTCAGAAAGGAGGTGTGTGAAGTCATAGAATGGAAGTGAGTGAAGTCATAGAATGGAGGTGTGTGAAATCATAGAATGGAAGTGTGTGAAGTCACAGAATTTAGGTGTGTGAAGTCAGAATGGAGGTGTGTGAGGTCAGAATGGAGGTGTTTGAAGTCATAGAATTGAGGTGTGTGAAGTCACAATGCAGGTGTGTGAACTCATAGAATGGAGGTGTGTGAAGTCACAATGTAGGTGTGTGAAGTCATAGAATGGAGGTGTGTGAAGTCATAGAATGGAGGTGTGTGAAGTCACAGAATGGAGGTGTGTTAAGTCATAGAATGGAGGTGTGTGAAGTCACAGAATGGAGGTGTGTGAAATCATAGAATGGAGGTGTGTGAAGTCACAGAATGGAGGTGTGTGAAGTCAGAATGGAGGTGTGTGAAGTCATATAATGGAGGTGTGTGAAGTCAGAGAATGGAGGTGTGTGAAATCATAGAATGGAGGTGTGTGAAGTCACAGAATGGAGGTGTGTGAAGTCAGAATGGAGGTGTGTGAAGTCATAGAATGAGGGTGTGTGAAGTCACAGAATGGAGGTGTGTGAAGTTATAAAATGGAGGTGTGTGAAATCACAGAATGGAGGTGTGTAAAATCATAGAATGGACGTGTGTGAAGTCATAGAATGGAGGTGTGTGAAGTCATAGAATGGAGGTGTGTGAAGTCACAGAATGGAGGGGTGTGAAGTCACAGATTGGAGGTGTGTGAACCCAGAATGGAGGTGTGTGAAGTCACAGAATGGAGGTGTGTGAAGTCATAGAATGGAGGTGTATGAAGTCACAAAATAGATGTGTGTTAAGTACCGGAATGGAGGTGTGTGAACTCAGAATGGAGGTGTGTGAAATCACAGAATGGAGGTGTGTGACCTCAATATGAAGGTGTGTGAGGTCACAGAACGGAGGTTTGTGAAGTCATAGAATGGAGGTGTGTGAAGTCATAGAATGGATGATTCTGAAGTAATAATGAAGGTGTGTGAAGTCATAGAATGGAGGTGTGTGAAGTCACAATGTACGTGTGTGAACTCATAGAATGGAGGTGTGTGAAGTCACAATATAGGTGTGTTAAGTTATAGAATGGAGGTGTGTGAAGTCATGGAATGGAGGTGTGTGAAGTCACAGAATGGAGGTGTATGAAATCATAGAATGGTGGTGTGTGAAGTCACAGAATGGAGATGTGTGAAGTCATAGAAAGGAGGTGTGTGATGTCATAGAATGGAGGTGTGTGAAGTCATAGAATGGAGGTGTGTGAAGTCACAAAATTCCTGTGTGTGAAGTTATAGAATGGAGGTGTGTGAAGTCACAGAATGGAGGTGTGTAAAATCATAGAACGGACGTGTGTGAAGTCATAGAATGGAGGTGTGTGAATGGAGGTGTGTGAAGTCACAGAATGGAGGAGTGTTAAGTCACAGAATGGAGGTGTGTGAAGTCATAGAATGGAGCTGTGTGAAATCACAGAATGGAGGTGTGTGAAGTGACAGAAAGGAAGTGTGTGAAGTCATAGAATGGAGGTGTGTGAAGTCAGAATGGAGGTGTGTGAAGTCACAGAATGGAGGTGTGTGACCTCAAAATGAAGGTGTGTGAGGTCACAGAATGGAGATTTGTGAAGTCATACAATGGAGGTGTGTGAAGTCACAGAATGGAACTTTCTGAAGTAAGAATGAAGGTGTGTGAAGTCATAGAATGGAGGTATGTGAACTCATGGAATGGAGGTGTGTGAAGTCAAAGAATGGAGCTGTGTCAAGTCAAACAATAGAGGAGTGTGAAGTCACAGAATGTAGGTGTGTGATGTCACAGAATGGAGGTGTGTGAAGTCACAGAATGGAGGTGTGTGAAGTCAAAAATGTGGTTTGTGAAGTCACAAATGGAGGTGTGTGAAGTCACAGAGTGGAGGTGTGTGAAGTCAAAATGGAGGTGTGTGAAGTCATCGAATGGAGGTATGTGAAGTCATGGGATGGAGCTGTGTGAAGTCACAAAATGGAAGAGTGTGAAGTCAGAATGGTGGTGTTCGAAGCAATAGAATGGAGGTGTGTGAAGTCAGAATGTAGGTGTGTGAAGTCATAGAATGGAGTGGTGTGAAGTCAGAATGGAGGTGTGTGAACTCATAGAATAGAGGTGTGTGGAGTCACAATGGAGGTGTGTGAAGTCATAGAATGGTGGTGTGTGAAGTCACAGGATGGAGGTGTGTGAAGTAATAGAATGGTGGTGTGTGAAATCATAGAATGGAGGTGTGTAAAGTCACAGAACTGAGGTGCGTGAAGTCAGAATGGAGGTGTGTGAAGTCATAGAATTAAGGTGTGTGAAGTCAGAATGGAGGTATGTGAACTCATAGAATGGAGGTGTGTGAAATCACAATCGAGGTGTGTGAAGTCATAAAATGGAGGTGTGAGAAGTCACAGAATGGAGGTGTGTGAAGTCATAGAATGGGGCTGGGTGAAGTCAGAATGGAGGTGTGTGAAGTCACAGAATGGAGGTGTGTAAAGTCATAGAATGGAGGTGTGTGCAGTCATAGAATGGAGGTGTGTTAAGTCAAAATGGAGGTGTGTGAAGTCACAGAATTGAGGTGTGTGAAGTCACAGAATGGACGTGTGTAAAGTCATAGAATGGAGGTGTGTGAAGTCATAGAATGGAGGTGTGTTAAGTCAAAATGGAGGTGTGTGAAGTCACAGAATAGAGGTGTGTGAAGTCACAGAATGGAGGTGTGTGAAGTCACAGAATGGAGGTGGGCGAAGTCTTAGAATGGATGTTTCTGAAGTAACAATGAAGGTGTGTGAAGTCACAGAATGGAGGTGTGTGAAGTCATACAATGGAGATGTGTAAAGTCAGAATGGAGGTGTGTGAAGTCACAGAATGGAGGTGTGTGAACTCAGAATGGAGGTGTGTGAAGTCATAGAATAGAGCTGTGTGGAGTCATACAATGGAGGTTTGTGAAGTCAGCATGGAGGTGTGTGAAGTCAAGAAATGAGGTGTGTGAAGTCAAAATGGAGGTGTGTGAAGTCAGAATGGAGGTGTGTTGAGTCACAGAATGGAGGTATGTGAACTCAGAATGGAGGTGTGTGAAGTCACAGAATGGAGGTGTGTGAAATGATAGCATGGAGGTATGTGAAATCATAGAATGGAAGTGTGTGAAGTCATAGAATGGAGGTGTGTGAAGTCATAGAATGTAGATGTGTGAAGTCATAGAATGGAGGTGTGTGAAGTCACCGAAGGGAGGAGTGTGAAGTCACATAATGGAGGTGAGTGAAGTCAAAATGGAGGTGTGTGACGTCATAAAATGGAGGTGTGTGAAATCATAGAATAGAGGTTTGTGAAATCACAGAATAGAGGTGTGTGAAGTCAGAGAATGGAGTTTTGTGAAGTCATACAATCTAGGTATGTAAAGTCAAATTGGAGGTGTGTGAAGTCATAGAATGGAGGTGGGTGAAGTCATAGAATGGACGTGTGTGAAGTCAGAGAACTGACGTGTGTGAAGTCACAGAATTGATGGGTATGAAGTCATAGAATGGAGGTGTGTGAATCACAGAATTCAGGTGTTTGTAGTCATATATTGGAGGTGTGTGAAGTCATAGAATGGAGGTGTGTGAAGTCATAGAATGGAGGTGTGTGAAGTCACAGAATGGACGTGTGTGAAGTCACAGAAGAGAGGTGTGTGAAGTCATAGAACGGATGTGTGTGAAGTCACAGAATGGAGGTGTGGGAAGTAACAGAATGGAGGTGTGTGAAGTGAAAGAATGGAGGTGTGTGAACTCAGAATGGAGGTGTGTAAAGTCACAGAATGGAGGTGTGTGAAGTCATAAAATGATTTGTGTAAATTCATAGAATGGAGGTGTGTGAAGTCACAGAATGGAGGTGTGTGAAGTCACAGATTGGAGGTGTGTGAACTTAGAATGGAGGTGTTTGACGTCACAATGGAGGTGTGTGAAGTCACCGAATGGAGTTGTGTGAACTCAGAATGGAGGTGTGTGAAGTCACAGAATGGAGGTTTGTGAAGTCATAGAATGGATGTTTCTGAAGTAAAAATGAAGGTGTGTGAAGTCACAGAATGGAGGTGTGTGAACTCATAGAATGGAGGTGTGTGAAGTCACAGAATGCAAGTGTGTGAAGTCAGAATGGAGGTGTGTAGTCATAGATTGGAGGTGGGTGAAGTCATAAAAAGGAGGTGTGGGAAATCATAGAATGGAGGAGTGTGATGTCATAGAGTGCAGGTGAGTGAAGTCACAGATTCGAGGTCTGTGAAGTCATAGAATGGAGGTGTGTGATGTAAAAATGGAGTGTGCGAAGTCATAGAATAGAGGTGTGTGGAGTCAGAATTGAGGAGTGTGAAGTCATAGATGGAGTTGTGTGAAGTCATAGTATGGAGGTGTGTGAAATCATAGAATGGAGTTTTGTGAAGTCACAGAATGGAGCTGTGTGAATTCAGAATGGAGGTGTGTGAAGTCATAGAAGAGAGGTATGTGAAGTCAGAATGGAGATGTGTGAACTCATAGAATGGACGTGTGTGACGTTACAATGGAAGTGTGTGAAATCATAGAATGGAGGTGTGTGGAGTCACAGATGGCGGTGTGTGAAGGCATAGAATGGAGTTTTGTGAAGTCATAGAATGGAGCTGTGTGAAGTCAGAATGGAGGTGTGTGAAGTCACAGAATGGAGGTGTGTGAAGTCACAGAATGGAAGTGTGTGAAGTCAAAATAGAGGTGTGTGAAGTCAAAGAATGGAGGTGTGTGAAGTCACAGAATGGAGGTGTGTGAAGTCAAAATGGTGGTGTGTGAAGTCACAAATGGAGGTGTGTGAAGTCACAGAATGTAGGTGTGTGAAGTCAAAATGGAGGTGTGTGAAGTCAAAGAATGGAGGTGTGTGAACTCATAGAATGGAGGTGTGTGAAATCATGGAATGGAGGTTTGTGAAGTCAAACATTGGAAGTGTGGGAAGTTACAAAAAGGAGATGTGTGAAGTCATAGAATGGAGGTGTGTAAAGTCATAGAATGGAGGAGTGTGAAGTCAGAATAGAGATTTGTGAAGTCACAGAATGGAGGTGTGTGAAGGCATAGAATGTTGGTGTATGAAGTCATAGAAGGGAGGTGTATGAAGTCATAGAATGGAGGTTTGTGAAGTCATAGACTGGAGGTGTGTGAAGTCACAGAATGGCGGTGTGTGAAGTCATAGAATGGAGTTTTGTGAAGTCATAGAATGGAGCTGTGTGAAGTCAGAATGGAGGTGTGTGAAGTCACAGAATGGAGGTGTGTCAACTCAGAATTTAGGTGTGTGAAGTCAAAGAATGGAGGTGTGCGAAGTCATAGAAGGGAGGTGTGTGAAGTCATAGAATGGAGGTGTGTGAAGTCAAAATGGAGGTGTGTGAAGTCACAGAATTGAGGTGTGTGAACACAGAATGGAGGTGTGTGAAGTCAAAGAATGGAGGTGTGTGAAGTCATAATATGGAGGTGTGAGAAGTCATAGAATGTATGTTTGTGAAGTAAGAATGAAGGTGTGTGAAGTCACAGAATTGAGGTGTGTGACGTCACAGAATGGAGGTGTGTGAAGTCATAGAATGGAGGTGTGTGAAGTCAGAATGGAGGTGTGTGAAGTCACCGAATGGAGGTGTGTGAACTCAGAATGGAGGTGTGTGAAGTCACAGAATGAAGGTTTGCGAAGTCACAGAATGGAGTTGCGGGAAGTCATAAAATGGATGTTTCTGAATTAAGAATGAAGGTGGGTGAAGTCATAGAATGGAGGTGTGTGAAGACAAAATTGTGGTGTGTGAACTCATAGAATGGATGTGTGTGAACTCATCGAATGGAGGTGTGTGAAGTCCTGGAATGGAGGTGTGTGAAGTCAAAGAATGGAGGTGTGTGAAGTCAAACAATAGTGGTGTGTGAAGTCACAGAATGGAGGTGTGTGAAGTCACAGAATGGAAGTGTGTGAAGTCAAAATAGAGGTGTGTGAAGTCAAAGAATGGAGGTGTGTGAAGTCACAGAATGGAGGTGTGTGAAGTCAAAATGGTGGTGTGTGAAGTAACAAATGGAGGTGTGTGAAGTCACAAAATGTAGGTGTGTGAAGTCAAAATGGAGGTGTGTGAAGTCAAAGAATGGAGGTGTGTGAACTCATAGAATGGAGGTGTGTGAAATCATGGAATGGAGGTTTGTGAAGTCAAACATTGGAAGTGTGGGAAGTTACAAAAAGGAGATGTGTGAAGTCATAGAATGGAGGTGTGTGAAGTCATAGAATGGAGGAGTGTGAAGTCAGAATGGAGATTTGTGAAGTCACAGAATGGAGGTGTGTGAAGGCATAGAATGTTGGTGTATGAAGTCATAGAAGGGAGGTGTATGAAGTCATAGAATGGAGGTGTGTGAAGTCAGAGTGCAGGTGTGTGAAGTCATAGAATGGAGGTTGTGAAGTCATAGACTGGAGGTGTGTGAAGTCATAGAATGGAAGTGTGTGAAGTCATAGAATGGAGGTGTGTGATGTCATAGAATGGAGGTGTGTGTAGTCATAGAATGGAGGTGTGTGAAGTCACGTAAGGGAGGTGTGTGAAGGCACAGAATGGACGTGTGTGAAGTCAAAATGGAGGTTTGTGAAGTCATAGAATGGAGGTGTGTGAAGTCATAGAATGGAGGTGTGTGAAATCACAGAATGGAGGGGTAATGATTCGCAGAATGGAGGTGTGTAAAGACACAGAGTGGAGATGTGTGCATTCAGAGTGGAGGTGTGTGAAGTCATAGAAAGGAGGTTTGTGAAGTCACAGAATGTAGGTGTGTGAAGTCAGAATGGAGGTGTGTGAACTCATAGAATGGGGTGTGTGAAGTCATAGAATGGAGGCGTGTGAAGTCAAAGTGCAGTTGTGTGAAGTCATATAATGGAGGTGTGTCAACTCAGAAAGGAGGTGTGTGAAGTCATAGAATGGAGGTGTGTGAAGTCATAGAATGGAGTTGTGTGAAATCATAGAATGGAGGTGTGTGAATTCACAGAATTTAGGTTTGTGAAGTCAGAATGGAGGTGTTTGAGGTCAGAATGGAGGTGAGTGAAGTCATAGAATGGAGGTGTGTGAACTCATAGAATGGAGGTGTGTGAAGTCACAATGTATGTGTGTGAAGTCATAGAATGGAGGTGTGTGAAGACACAATGTATGTGTGTGAATTCATAGAATGGAGGTGTGTGAAGTCATAGAATGGAGGTGTGTGAAGTCACAGAATGGAGGTGTGTGAAGTCATAGAATGGAGGTGTGTGAAGTCAGAATGGAGCTGTGTGAAGACATAGAATGTAGGTGTGTGAAGTCATAGAATGGAGGTGTGTGAAGTCATAGAATGGAGGTGTGTGAAGTCACAGAATGGAGGTGTGTGAAGTCATAGAATGGAGGTGTGTGAAGTCACAGAATGGAGGTGTGTGAACTCATAGAATGGAGGTGTGTGAAGTCACAGAATTCAGGTTTGTGAAGTCAGAATGGAGGTGTGTAGTCATAGATTGGAGCTGGGTGAAGTCGTAAAAAGGAGATGTGGGAAATCATAGAATGGAGGAGTGTGAAGTCATAGAGTGCAGGTGAGTGAAGTCACAGATTCGATGTCTATGAAGTCATAGAATAGAGGTGTGTGATGTCAAAATGGAGGTGTGTGAAGTCACAGAACGGAGGTGTGTCTACTCAGAATTTAGGTATGTGAATTCAAAGAATGGAGGTGTGCGAAGTCATAGAAGGGAGGTGTGTGAACACAGAATGGAGGTGTGTGAAGTCAAAGAATGGAGGTGTGTGAAGTCATAGTATGGAGGTGTGTGAAGTCAGATTGGAGGTGTGTGAAGTGACCGAATGGACTTGTGTGAACTCAGAATGGAGTTGCGTGAAGCCACAGAATTGAGGTTTGCGAAGTCATAGAATGGAGGTGTGTGAAGTCTTAGAATGGAGGTGTGTGAAGACAAAATTGTGGTGTGGGAACTCATAGAATGGATGTGTGGGAACTCATAGAATGGAGATGTGTGAAGTCGTGGAATGGAGGTGTGCGAAGTCAAAGAATGGAGGTGTGTGATGTCAAACAATGGTGGTGTGTGAAGTCACAGAATGGAGGTGTGTGATATCACAGAATGGAAGTGTGTGAAGTCAAAATGGAGGTGTGTGAAGTCACAGAATGGAGGTGTGTGAAGTCACAGAATGGAGATGTGTGAAGTCAAAATGGTGGTGTGTGAAGTCACAAATGGAGGTGTGTGAAGTCAGAGAATGTAGGTGTGTGAAGTCAAAATGGAGGTGTGTGAAGTCAAAGAATGGAGGTGTGTTAACTCATAGAATGGAGGTGTGTGAAGTCATGGAATGGAGGTTTGTGAAGTCAATCATTGGAAGTGTGTGAAATTACAGAAAGGAGATGTGTGAAGTCATAGAATGGAGGAGTGTAAAGTCAGAATGGAGATTTGTGAAGTCATAGAATGCAGGTGTGTGAAATCATAGAATGTTGGTGTATGAAGTCATAGAATGGAGGTGTATGAAGTCATAGAATGGAGGTGTGTGAAGTCCGAATGCAGGTGTGTGAAGTCATAGAATGGAGGTGTGTGAAGTCATAGAATGGAGGTGTGTGAAGTCATAGAAGGGAAGTGTGTGAAGTCATAGTATGGAGGTGTGTGATGTCATAGAATGTAGGTGTGTGAAGTCATACAATGGAGGTATGTGAATCACGGAAGTGAGGTGTGTGAAGTCACAGAATGGAGGTGTGTGAAGTCACAATGGAGGTGTGTGAAGTCATGGAATGGAGGTGTGTGAAGTCAAAGAATGGAGGTGTGTGAAGTCATAGAATGGAGGTGTGTGAAATCACAGAATGGAGGTGTGTGAATTCGCAGAATGGAGGTGTGTAAAGTCACAGAGTGGAGATGTGTGAAGTCACAGAGTGGAGGTGTGTGAAGTCATAGAAGGGAGGTTTGTGAAGTCACAGAATGGAGGTGTGTGAAGTCAGAATAGAGGTGTGTAAAGTCATATAATTGAGGTGTGTGAAGTCAGAATGGAGCTGTGTGAAGTCATAGAATGGAGGTGTGTGAAGTAACAATGCAAGTGTGTAAACTCATAGAATGGAGGTGTGTGAAGTCACAGAATGGAGGTGTGTGAATTCAGATTGGAGTTGTGTGAAGTCATAGAATGGAGGTGTGTCAACTCATATAGTATGTCTGTGACGTCATAGAATGGAGATGTGTGAAGTCATAGAATGGAGGTGTGTGAAATCATAGAATGGAGGTGTGTGTAGTCACAGAATTTAGGTGTGTGAAGTCAGTATGGAGGTGTGTGAGGTCAGAATGGAGATGTGTGAAGTCATAGAATGGAGGTGTGTGAAGTCACAATGCAGGTGTGTGAACTCATAGAATGGAGGTGTGTGAAGTCACAATGTAGGTGTGTGAAGTCATAGAATGGAGGTGTGTGAAGTCATAGAATGGAGGTGTGTGAAGTCACAGAATGGAGGTGGGTGAAGTCAAAATGGTGGTGTGTGAAGTCACAAATTGAGGTGTGTGAAGTCACAGAATGTAGGTGTGTGAAGTCAAAATGGAGGTGTGTGAAGTCGAAGAATGTAGGTGTGTGAAGTCATAGAATGGAGGTGTGTGAAGTCATGGAATGGAGGTTTGTGAAGTCAAACATTGGAAGTGTGGGAAGTTACAAAAAGGAGATGTGTGAAGTCATAGAATGGAGGTGTGTGAAGTCATAGAATGTTGGTGTATGAAGTTATAGAAGGGAAGTGTATGAAGTCATAGAATGAAGGTATGTGAAGTCAGAGTGCAGGTGTGTGAAGTCATAGAATGGAGGTTTGTGAAGTCATAGACTGGAGCTGTGTGAAGTCATAGAATGGAAGTTTGTGAAGTCATATAATGGAGGTCTGTGATGATATAGAATGGAGGTGTGTGAAGTCACAGAATGGACGTGTGTGAAGTCACAATGGAGGTTTGTGAAGTCATAGAATGGAGGTGTGTGAAGTCATAGAATGGAGGTGTGTGAAATCTCAGAATGGAGGGGTATGAAGTCGCAGAATGGATGTGTGTAAAGACACAGAGTGGAGATGTGTGCATTCACAGAGTGGAGTTGGGTGAAGTCATAGAAAGGAGGTTTGTGAAGTCACAGAATGGAGGTGTGTGAAGTCAGAATACAGGTGTGCAAAGTCATAGAATGGAGGTGTGTGAAGTCAGAATGGAGCTGTGTGAAGTCATAGAATGGAGGTGTGTGAAGTCAGAATGGAGGTGTGTGAACTCATAGAATGGAGGTGTGTGAAGTCACAGAATGGAGGTGTGTGAAGTCACAGAATGGAGATGTGTGAAGTCAAAATGGTGGTGTGTGAAGTCACAAATGGAGGTGTGTGAAGTCAGAGAATGTAGGTGTGTGAAGTCAAAATGGAGGTGTGTGAAGTCAAAGAATGGAGGTGTGTTAACTCATAGAATGGAGGTGTGTGAAGTCATGGAATGGAGGTTTGTGAAGTCAATCATTGGAAGTGTGTGAAATTACAGAAAGGAGATGTGTGAAGTCATAGAATGGAGGAGTGTAAAGTCAGAATGGAGATTTGTGAAGTCATAGAATGCAGGTGTGTGAAATCATAGAATGTTGGTGTATGAAGTCATAGAATGGAGGTGTATGAAGTCATAGAATGGAGGTGTGTGAAGTCCGAATGCAGGTGTGTGAAGTCATAGAATGGAGGTGTGTGAAGTCATAGAATGGAGGTGTGTGAAGTCATAGAAGGGAAGTGTGTGAAGTCATAGTATGGAGGTGTGTGATGTCATAGAATGTAGGTGTGTGAAGTCATACAATGGAGGTATGTGAATCACGGAAGTGAGGTGTGTGAAGTCACAGAATGGAGGTGTGTGAAGTCACAATGGAGGTGTGTGAAGTCATGGAATGGAGGTGTGTGAAGTCAAAGAATGGAGGTGTGTGAAGTCATAGAATGGAGGTGTGTGAAATCACAGAATGGAGGTGTGTGAATTCGCAGAATGGAGGTGTGTAAAGTCACAGAGTGGAGATGTGTGAAGTCACAGAGTGGAGGTGTGTGAAGTCATAGAAGGGAGGTTTGTGAAGTCACAGAATGGAGGTGTGTGAAGTCAGAATAGAGGTGTGTAAAGTCATATAATTGAGGTGTGTGAAGTCAGAATGGAGCTGTGTGAAGTCATAGAATGGAGGTGTGTGAAGTAACAATGCAAGTGTGTAAACTCATAGAATGGAGGTGTGTGAAGTCACAGAATGGAGGTGTGTGAATTCAGATTGGAGTTGTGTGAAGTCATAGAATGGAGGTGTGTCAACTCATATAGTATGTCTGTGACGTCATAGAATGGAGATGTGTGAAGTCATAGAATGGAGGTGTGTGAAATCATAGAATGGAGGTGTGTGTAGTCACAGAATTTAGGTGTGTGAAGTCAGTATGGAGGTGTGTGAGGTCAGAATGGAGATGTGTGAAGTCATAGAATGGAGGTGTGTGAAGTCACAATGCAGGTGTGTGAACTCATAGAATGGAGGTGTGTGAAGTCACAATGTAGGTGTGTGAAGTCATAGAATGGAGGTGTGTGAAGTCATAGAATGGAGGTGTGTGAAGTCACAGAATGGAGGTGGGTGAAGTCAAAATGGTGGTGTGTGAAGTCACAAATTGAGGTGTGTGAAGTCACAGAATGTAGGTGTGTGAAGTCAAAATGGAGGTGTGTGAAGTCGAAGAATGTAGGTGTGTGAAGTCATAGAATGGAGGTGTGTGAAGTCATGGAATGGAGGTTTGTGAAGTCAAACATTGGAAGTGTGGGAAGTTACAAAAAGGAGATGTGTGAAGTCATAGAATGGAGGTGTGTGAAGTCATAGAATGTTGGTGTATGAAGTTATAGAAGGGAAGTGTATGAAGTCATAGAATGAAGGTATGTGAAGTCAGAGTGCAGGTGTGTGAAGTCATAGAATGGAGGTTTGTGAAGTCATAGACTGGAGCTGTGTGAAGTCATAGAATGGAAGTTTGTGAAGTCATATAATGGAGGTCTGTGATGATATAGAATGGAGGTGTGTGAAGTCACAGAATGGACGTGTGTGAAGTCACAATGGAGGTTTGTGAAGTCATAGAATGGAGGTGTGTGAAGTCATAGAATGGAGGTGTGTGAAATCTCAGAATGGAGGGGTATGAAGTCGCAGAATGGATGTGTGTAAAGACACAGAGTGGAGATGTGTGCATTCACAGAGTGGAGTTGGGTGAAGTCATAGAAAGGAGGTTTGTGAAGTCACAGAATGGAGGTGTGTGAAGTCAGAATACAGGTGTGCAAAGTCATAGAATGGAGGTGTGTGAAGTCAGAATGGAGCTGTGTGAAGTCATAGAATGGAGGTGTGTGAAGTCAGAATGGAGGTGTGTGAACTCATAGAATGGAGGTGTGTGAAGTCACAGAATGGAGGTGTGTGAAGTCATAGAATGGAGGTGTGTGAAATCATAGAATGGAGGTGTGTGAAGTCACAGAATGGAGGTGTGTGAAGTCATAGAATGGAGGTTTGTGAAGTCATAGAATGGAGGTGTGTGAAGTCATAGAATGGAGATGTGTGAAATCATAGAATGGAGTTTTGTGAAGTCACAGAATGGAGCTGTGTGAGTCAGAATTGAGGTGTGTGCAGTCATAGTATGCAGATGTGTGAAGTCATAGAATGGAGGATTGTGAAGTCACCGAAGGGAGGTTTGTGAAGTCATAGAATGGAGGTATGTGAAGTCAAATTGGAGGGGTGTGAAGTCAGAGAATGGAGTTGTGTGAAGTCATAGAATGGAGGTGGGTAAAGTCATAGAATGGAGGTGTATGAAGTCATAGAATGGAGGTCTGTGAAGTCACAGAGTTGACGGGTATGAAGTCATAGAATGAAGGTGTGTGAAGTCAGAGAATTGAGGTGTTTGAGGTCATATATTGGAGGTGTGTGAAGTCAAACAATTGAGGTGTGTGAACTCAGAAAGGAGGTGTGTGAAGTCACAGAATGGAAGTGTGTGAAGTAATAGAAAGGAAGTGTGTGAAGTCATAGAATGGAGGTGTGTGAAGTAACAGAATGGAGGTGTGTGAAGTCAAAATGGAGGTGTGTGAAGTCACAAATGGAGGTGTGTGAAGTCACAGAATGTAGGTGTGTGAAGTCAAAATGGAGGTGTGTGAAGTCAAAGAATGGCGGTGTGTGAACTCATGGAATGGAGGTGTGTGAAGTAATGGAATGGAGGTTTGTGACGTCAAACATTGGAAGTGTGTGAAGGTACAGAAAGGAGATGTGTGAAGTCATAGAATGGAGGTGTGTAATGTCATAGAATGGAGGAGTGTGAAGTCAGAATGGAGATTTGTGAAGTCATAGAATGGAAGTGTGTGAAGTCGTAGAATGTTGGTGTAGGAAGTCATAGAATGGAGGTGTATGAAGTCATAGAATGGAGGTGTGTGAAGTCAAAGAATGGAAGTGTGTGAAGTCATAGAATGGAGGTGTGTGATGTTATAGAATGTAGGTTTGTGAAGTCACAGAATGGAGGTGTGTGAAGTCACAGAATGGAGGTGTGTGAAGTCATAGAATGGAGGTGTGTGAATTCAGATTGGAGGTGTGTGAAGTCATAGAATGGAGGTGTGTCAACTCAGAAAGGAGGTGTGTGAAGTCATAGAATGGAGGTGAGTGAAGTCACAGAATGGAGGTGTGTGAAGTCACAATGTAGGTGTGTGAAGTCATAGAATGGAGGTGTGTGAAGTCATAGACTAGAGGTGTGTGAAGTCACAGAATGGAGGTGTGTGAAGTCATTGAATGGAGGTGTGTGAAGTCACAGAATGGAAGTGTGTGAAATCATAGAATGGAGGTGTGTGAAGTCACAGAATGGAGGTGTATGAAGTCAGAATGGAGGTGTGTGAAGTCATAGAATGGAGGTGTGTGAAGTCATAGAATGGAGGTGTGTGAAGTCAGAATACAGGTGTGCAAAGTCATAGAATGGAGGTGTGTGAAGTCAGAATGGAGCTGTGTGAAGTCATAGAATGAAGGTGTGTGAAGTCAGAATGGAGGTGTGTGAACTCATAGAATGGAGGTGTGTGAAGTCACAGAATGGAGGTGTGTGAAGTCGTAGAATGGAGGTGTGTGAAATCATAGAATGGAGGTGTGTGAAGTCATAGAATGGAGGTGTGTGAAGTCATAGAATGGAGGTTTGTGAAGTCATAGAATGGAGGTGTGTGAAGTCATAGAATGGAGGTGTGTGAACTCATAGAATGGAGGTGTGTGAAGTCACAGAATGGAGGTGTGTGAAGTCATAGAATGGAGTTGTGTGAAGTCATAGAATGGAGGTGGGTAAAGTCATAGAATGGAGGTGTATGAAGTCATAGAATGGAGGTCTGTGAAGTCACAGAATTGACGGGTATGAATTCATAGAATGAAGGTGTGTGAAGTCAGAGAATTGAGGTGTTTGAGGTCATATATTGGAGGTGTGTGAAGTCAAACAATTGAGGTGTGTGAACTCAGAAAGGAGGTGTGTGAAGTCACAGAATGGAAGTGTGTGAAGTAATAGAAAGGAAGTGTGTGAAGTCATAGAATGGAGGTGTGTGAAGTCACAGAATGGAGGTGTGTGAAGTCAAAATGGAGGTGTGTGAAGTCACAAATGGTGGTGTGTGAAGTCACAGAATGTAGGTGTGTGAAGTCAAAATGGAGGTGTGTGAAGTCAAAGAATGGCGGTGTGTGAACTCATGGAATGTAGGTGTGTGAAGTAATGGAATGGAGGTTTGTGACGTCAAACATTGGAAGTGTGTGAAGGTACAGAAAGGAGATGTGTGAAGTCATAGAATGGAGGTGTGTGAAGTCATAGAATGGAGGTGTGTGAAGTCAGAATACAGGTGTGCAAAGTCATAGAATGGAGGTGTGTGAAGTCAGAATGGAGCTGTGTGAAGTCATAGAATGAAGGTGTGTGAAGTCAGAATGGAGGTGTGTGAACTCATAGAATGGAGGTGTGTGAAGTCACAGAATGGAGGTGTGTGAAGTCATAGAATGGAGGTGTGTGAAATCATAGAATGGAGGTGTGTGAAGTTATAGAATGGAGGTGTGTGAAGTCATAGAATGGAGGTTTGTGAAGTCATAGAATGGAGGTGTGTGAAGTCATAGAATGGAGATGTGTGAAATCATAGAATGGAGTTTTGTGAAGTCACAGAATGGAGCTGTGTGAGTCAGAATTGAGGTGTGTGAAGTCATACTATGCAGATGTGTGAAGTCATAGAATGGAGGTGTGTGAAGTCAGAATGGAGGTGTGTGAAGTCACAGAATGGAGGTGTGTGACCTCAAAATGAAGGTGTGTGAGGTCACAGAACGGAGGTTTGTGAAGTCATACAATGGAGGTGTGTGAACTCATAGAATGGAACTTTCTGAAGTAAGAATGAAAGTGTGTGAAGTCATAGAATGGAGGTGTGTGAAGTCAAAATGGAGGTGTGTGATCTCATAGAATGGAGGTGTGTGAACTCATAGAATGGAGGTGTGTGAAGTCATTGAATGGAGCTGTGTGAAGTCAAACAATAGAGGAGTGTGAAGTCACAGAATATAGGTGTGTGATGTCACAGAATGGAGGTGTGTGAAGTCACAGAATGGAGGTGTGTGAAGACAAAACGGTGGCGTGTGAAGTCACAGAATGGAGGTGTGTGAAGTCACAGAATGGAGGTGTGTGAAGTCAAAAATGTGGTGTGTGAAGTCACAAATGGAGGTGTGTGAAGTCACAGAGTGTAGGTGTGTGAAGTCAAAATGGAGGTGTGTGAAGTCATCGAATGGAGGTATGTGAAGTCATGGAATGGAGGTGTGTGAAGTCACAGAATGGAGGTGTGGAAGTCATAGAATGGAGGTGTGTGAAGTCACAGAATTGAGGTGTTTGAAGTCATATATTGGAGGTGTGTGAAGTCATAGAATGGAGGTGTGTGAAATCATAGAATGGAGGTGTGTGAAGTCACAGAATGGAGGTGTAAAGTCAGAATGGAGGTGTGTGAAGTCATAGAATTAAGGTGTGTGAGGTCAGAATTGAGGTATGTGAACTCATAGAGTGTAGGTATGTGAAATCACAATCGAGGTGTGTGAAGTCATAAAATGGAGGTGTGTGAAGTCACAGAATGGAGGTGTGTGAAGTCATAGAATGGGGCTAGGTGAAGTCAGAATGGAGGTGTGTGAAGTCACAGAATGGAGGTGTGTAAAGTCATAGAATGGAGGTGTGTGAAGTCATAGAATGGAGGTGTGTTAAGTCAAAATGGAGGTGTGTGAAGTCACAAAATTGAGGTGTTTGAAGTCACAGAATGGAGGTGTGCGAATTGACAGAATGGAGGTGGGCGAAGTCATAGAATGGATGTTTCTGAAGTAACAATGAAGGTGTGTGAAGTCATGGAATGGAGGTGTGTGAAGTCACAGAATGGAGATGTGTGAAGTCATACAAT
>JANJXV010001966.1:45000-58414 GCA_024803745.1 Megascapheus bottae | reverse complement strand
GTTAGGGTTAGGTTTAGGGTTATTGTTAGGGTTAAGGTGAGCGTTAGGGTTATGGTTATGGTTAGGGTTAGTGTTAGGTTAAGGGTAAGGGTTAGTGTTAATGTTAGGATTAGGGTTAGGGTTACGATAAGGGTAAGGGTTAGGGGTTAGGTTTAGGGTTAGGGTTAGGGTAAGGGTAAGGGTTAGGTTTAAGGTTATGCTTAGGTTTAGGTTTAGGGTTAGGGTTAGGGTTAAGGAAAAGGATAAGGGTTAGGGTTAAGGTTAGGTTTAGGTTTAGGGTTAGGGTTAGGGAAAGGATAAGGGTTAGGGTTAAGGTTAGGTTTAGGGCTAGGGTTAGGGTTAGGGTTAGGGTTAAGGTTAGGGTAAAGGTAAGGGTTAGGGTTAGGGTTAGGGTTAGTGTTAGGGTTAGGGTAAGGGTTAGGGTTAGGGTTAGCGTTAGGGTAAGCTTTAGGGTTAGGGTTAGGGATAGGGTTAGGGTATGGGTTGGGGTTAGGGGTTACGGTTAGTGTTAGAGTAAGTTTAAGGGTTAGGGTTAGGGTTAGGTTTAGGGATAGTGTTAGGATAAGTGTTAGTGTTAGGGTTAGGGTTAGGGTAAAGGTTAGGGGTAGGGTCAGGGTTAGGGATAGTGTTAGGATAAGGGTTAGTGTTATGGTTATAGCTAGGGTAAGGTTAGTGGTAGGGTCAGGGTTAGGGTTAGGTTAGGGTAAGGGTTAGGGTTAGGGTTATTGTTAGGTTAGGGTTAGGGTTAGGGTTAGGGTAAGGGTAAGGTTTAGGGTTAGGATTGGGATTAGAGTAAGGGTAAGGGTTAGGGTTAGGGTTATGGTAACGGTTAGGTTTAGGGTTACGGTTGGGGTAAGGGTAAGGCTTAGGGTTATGGTTATGCTTAGATTTAGTGTTGTGGTTAAGGTTAGAGTTAGGGTAAGGGTTAGGGTTAGGGTTAGGGTTAGGTTTAGGATTAGGGTTAGGGTTAGGGTTAGGTTTAGTGTTGGGGTTAACTTTACGGTTAGGGTTAGAGTAAGGGTTAGGGTAAGTGTATGTGTTAGGGTTAGGTTTAGGGTTAGGTTTAGGGTTTGGGTTAGGATAAGGGTAAGGGTTAGTGTTAGGGTTAGGGTTAGGGTTAGGTTTAGTGTTGGGGTTAACGTTAGGTTTAGGGTAAGTGTTAGGGTTAGAGTAAGGGTTAGGATTAGGTTTAGGGTTAGGGATAGGTTAAGGGTAAGGTTTAGTGTTACTGTTAGGGTTAGGGTTAGGGAAAGGGTAAGTGTTAGGGTTAGGGTTAGGGTTAGTGTAAGGATTAGGGTTAGTGTTAGTGTTAGGCTAAGGGTTAGAGTTAGGGTTAGGGTTAGCATTAAGGTTAGTGTTAGGGTTAGGGCAAGGGTAAGGGTTAGGTTTAGGGTTACGTTTAGAGTTAAGGTTAGGGATAGGATTAGGGTAAGTGCAAGGGTTAGGTTAGGGTTAGGGTTTGGGTTAGGGTAAGGGTTAGGTTTTGGGTTAGGGTAAGGGTTAGTTTTAGGTTTAGGGTTAGGTTTAGGGTTAGGTTTAGGGTTAGGGTTAGGGTAAGGGTAAGGGTTAGTGTTAAGGTTAGGGTTAGGGTTAGGGTTAGGGTTATGGTTACGTTAAGGGTAAGGGTTAGGGTTAGGTTTAGGGTTAGGGTTAGGGTAAGCGTAAGGGTTAGTTTTAGGGTTAAGCTTAGGTTTAGGGTTAGGGTTAGGGTTAGGGTTAGGGAAAGAGTAAGGGTTAGGGTTAGGGTTAGGATTAGGCTTAGGGTTAGGGTAATGGTTAGGGTTAGGGTCAGGGTTAGGGTTAAGGTTAGGGATAGGGTTAGGGTATGGGTTCGGGTTAGGGGTTAGGGTTAGTGTTAGGGTTAGGTTAAGGGTTAGGTTTAGTGTTAGGGTTAGGGATAGTGTTAGGATAAGGGTTTGGGTTAGCGTTAGGGTCAGGGTTAGGCGTAGGTTTAGGGTTGGGGTTAGGTTAGGGTAAGGGTTAGGGTTAGGGTTATTGTTAGGTTTAGGGTTAGGGTTAGGGTTATGGTAAGGTTTAGGGTTAGGGTTAGGGTTAGGGTAAGGGTAAGATTTAGGGTTTGGATTGGCGTTAGAATTAGGGTAAGGGGTAGGGTTAGGGTTAGGGTTATGGAAAGGGTTAGGGTTAGTGTTATTGTTAGGTTTAGGGTTAGGGTTAGGGTTAGGGCAAGGGTTAGGCTTAGGATTAATGTTAGGGTTAGGTTTAGGTTTAGAGGTAGGGTTAGGGTTAGGGTAAGGGTAAGGTTTAGGGTTAGGATTGTGGTTAGAGTTAGGGTAAGGGTTAGGGTTAGGGTTATGGTTAGGTTAGTATTACGGTTAGGGTAAGGGTAAGGATTAGGTTTAGGGTTAGGGTTAGATTTAGTGTTGTGGTTAAGGTTAGGGTTAGGGTAAGGGTTAGGGTTAGGGCTAGGTTTAGGGTAAGGCTAAGGTTTTGGGTTAGGGTTAGGTTAGGTTTAGGGTAAGGGTAAGGGTAAGGATTATTGTTAGGTTTAGGGTTAGGTTTAGGGTTAGAGTAATGGTAAGAGTTAGGGTTAGAGTTAGGGTTAGTGTTAGGTTAGGGGTTAGGGTAAGGGTAAGTTGTAGGTTAGGTTTAGGGTTAGTGGTTAGGGTTAGGTTAGGGTTAGGGTTAGGGTAAGGGTTAGGGTTAGGAGTTAGTGTTAGGTTTAATGTAAGGCTTAGGGTCAGTGTTATGGTTAGAGTTAGGGTAAGGGTTAGGGTTAGGTTTGGGGTTAGGGTAATGGTTAGTGTTAGGGTTTGGTTTAGGTTCAGGGTAAGTGTTAGGGTTAGGGTTATGGTTAGGGTAAGGGTAAGGGTTAGGGTTAGGTTTAGGTTTAGGGTTAGGTTTAGGGTTAGGTTTAGGGTAAGCGTAAGGTTAGGGTTAGGGTTAGGGTTAGGGTTAAGTTTGAGGTTAGGGTTAGTGTAAGGTTTAGTGTTAGGGTTAGGGTAAGGGTTAAGGTTAGGCTTAGTCTTAGGGTTAGAGATAGGGTTAGGGTAAGGGTAAGGGTTAGGTTTAGTGTTTGGGTTAGTGTTAGGGTAAGGGTGAGGGATTAGGTTTAGGGTTAGGGTTAGGGTTAAGGTTATGGTTAGGGTTAGGTTTAGGGTTAGGGTTAGGGTTAGGGTAAGGGTTAGGGTTAGTTTTAGGGTTAGGGTTTTGGTAAGGGTTAGGGATTAGGGTTATGGTTAGTGTTAGGGTAAATGTTAGTGTTAGGTTTGGGTTAGGATAAGGGTTGGGTTAGGGTTAGGGATAGGGTAAGGGTAAGTGTTAGGGTTAGGGTTATGTTTAGGGTTGGGATTAAGGTTCGGGATAGGGTTATGGTAAGGGTAATGGTGAGGGTTAGGTTTAGGATTAGGGTTAAGGTTAGGGTTACGATTTGGTTTAGGGTTATGGTAAGGGTTAGGATTAGGGTTAGGGGTAGGGTTAGGGTTGGGGTTAACATTAGGGTTAGTGTTAGGGTAAGGGTAATGGTTAGGGTTAGGGTTAGGGTGAGGATAAGTGTTAGGGTTAGGGTTAGGGCTAGGGTTATGTTTAGGGTAGGGTAAGTGTAAGGGTTAGGTTTCGGGTTAGTGTTTGGTGTTAGGGTTAATGTTAGGGTTAGGTTTAGGTTTAGGGTTAGGATTAGAAATAAGGGTAAGTGTTAGGGTTAGGGTTAGGTTTAAGATTAGGGTTAGGGTATGAGTAAGGGTTAGGGTTAGGGTTAGGGTTTGGTGTAAGGGTTAAGGTTAGGGGTAGGTTTAGGTTTAGGGTTAAGGTTATAGTAAGGGTAAGGGTTAGGGTTAGGGTTAGGTTTAGGGTTAGGGTTAGGGTTAGGGTTAAGGTTAGGGTTAGGGTTAGGGTTAGATTTAGGCTTAGGGTTAGGTTAAGGGTAAGGTTTAGTGTTACAGTTAGGGTAAGGGTTAGGGTTAGGTTATGGATCAGGGTTAGGGTAAGGATCAGGGTTAGTGTTAGTTTTAGGGTAAGGGTTAGGGTTAGGGTTACGGTTAGCATTAAGGTTAGTGTTAGGATAAGGGTAAGGGTAAGGGTTAGGGTTAGGGGTAGGGGGTAGGTTTAAGGTTAGTGTTAGGATTAGGGTAACTGTAAGGGTTAGGGTTAGGGTTAGCGTTAGTGTTAGCATTAAGTTTAGGCGTGGGGTAAGGGTAAGGGTTACGGTTAGGGTAAGGGTTATGGTTTGGGTTAGCGTTAGGTTTAGGGTTAGGGAAAAGAAAAGGGTTAGGGTTAAGGTTAGGTTTAGGGTTAGAGTTAGTGTAAGGGTAAGGGTTAGGGTTACGGTTAGGGTTAAGTTCAGGGTAAGGGTTAGGGTTAGGGTTACGGTTAGGGTTAGGTTTAGGGTAAGGGTTAGGGTTAGGTTTAGGGTAAGGGTAAGGTTTAGGGTTAGGGTTAGGGTTAGGGTAAGGGTAAGGGTTAGGGTTAGCGTTAGGTTTAGGGTTAGGGTAAAGGGTATGGGTTAGGGTTAGAGTTAGGGTTAGGGTTAGGGTAAGTGTTAGGGTTAGGTTTAGGGTTAGGTTTGGGGTTCGGGTTAGGGTAAGTGTTAGGGTTAGTGTTAGGTTTAGGATAAGTGTAAGGGTTAGGGTTAGGGTTAGGGGTTACGGTTAGGGTTAGGGTTAGGGTTAGGGTTAGGGGTTAGGGTTAGTGTTACTGTTAGGTTAAGGGTAAGGGTTAGGTTTAGAGTTAGTGTTAGGGTAAGCGTATGTGTTATTGTTAGGGTTAGGGATAGGATTAGGTTTAGGGTAATGTTTAGGGTTAGGGTTAGGGTTAGGTTTAGGTTTGGGGGTTAATGTTAGGGTTAGCGTTAGGGTAAGTTTAAGGGTTAGGGTTAGTGTAGGGTTAGGGATAGGGTTAGGGTAAGGGTATGGGTTAGGGTTAGGGTTAGGGTTAGGGGTTACTGTTCTGTTAGGTTTAGGGTTAAGTTTAGTTTAAGGTAAGGTTAGGGCTAGGATTAGGGTTAGGGTTAGGGTTAGGTTTAGGATTAATGTTAGGATAAGGGTAAGGGTTGGGGTTTGGGTTAGGTTTAAGGTTAGGGTTAGGGTTAGGCGGTAAGGGTAAGGATTACGTTAGGGTTAGGGTCAGGGTTAGGTTAAGGGTTAGGTTTAGAGTTAGGGATAGGTTTACGGGTTAGGTTTAGGGATAGGGTTAGGGTAAGGGTAAGGGAAGGGTTATGGTTATGGTTATGGTTAGGGTTAGGGGTAGGGTTAGGGTTAGGGTAAGGGTAAGGGTTAGGGTTAGGTTTAGGGTTAGGGTTAAGGTTAGGGTAAGGGTTAGGGTTAGGGTTAGGGTAAGGGTAAGGGTTAGGGTTCAGGTTAGGGTTAGGGTTAGGTTTAGGGTTAGGGTTAGGGTTAGGGTAAGGGAAAGGGTTAGGATTAGGGTTAGGGTTAGTGTAAGGGTTAGGGTTAGGGTTAGGGTTACGGTTAGGGTTTGGGTTAGATTTAGGGTTAGGGTTAGGGTAAGGGTAAGGGTTAGGGTTAGGTTTAGTGTTGGGGTTAAGGTTAGGGTTAGGGTAAGAGTTAGGTTTAGGGTTAGGGTTAGGTTTAGGGTTAGGTTTAGGGTTACGGTTAGGGTTAGGCTGAGGGTTAGGGTAAGGGTATGTGTTAGGGTTAGGGTTAGGTTTAGGTAAGGGTAAGGGTTAGGGTTAGTGTTAGGGTAAGGGTAAGTGTTAGGGTTAGGGTTAGGAGTAGATAAGGGTAAGGGTTAGGGTTAGGGTTAGGGGTTAGCGTCAGGTTTAGTTTTAGGGTAAGGATAGGGTTAGGGGTTAGGGTTAGTGTGAGGGTTAGGTTAAGGGTTAGGGTTAGGTTGAGGGTTAGTCTTAGGATAAGGGTAAAGGTTAGGATTAGGGTTAGTTTTAGGGTAAGGGTAAGTGTTAGGTTAGGGTTAGGTTTAGGGTTAGGGTTAAGGTTAGGGTTAGGGATACGGTAAGGGTAAGGGTTAGGTTAGGGTTAGGGTTAGGGTTATGGTAAGTTTTAGGGTTAGGGTTTGGTTTAGGGTTAGGGTTGGGTTAAGGTAAGGGTAAGGGTTAGGGTTAAGGTTAGGGTTAGGGTTAGGGTTAGGGTAAGGGTAAGGGTTAGTTCAGGGTTAGGGTTAGGTTTAGGGTTAAGGTTAGGGTTAGGGAAAGGATAAGGTTTAGGGTTAAGGTTAGGTTTAGGGTTAGGTTTAGAGTTAAGGTTAGGGTTAGGGTTAGGGTAAGGTTAAGGTTTAGGGTTAGGTTTAGGGTTAGGTTTAGGTTAAGGGGAAGGTTTAGGGTTAGGGTTAGTGTTAGGGTTAGGGTTAGGGTAATGGTAAGGTTAGGGTTAGGGTTACGGTTAGGGTTAGGGTTAGGGTGAGGGTTAGGGTGAGGGTTAGGTTTAGGGTTAGTGTTAGGGTTAGGGTTAGGGTTAGGGTAATGGTAAGGTTAGGGTTATGGTTAGGGTTAGGGTTAGGATTAAGATTATGTTTAGCGTTAGGGTTAGGGTAGGGTTAGGGTTAAGGTAAGGGTAAGGGTTAGTGTTAGGGTTAGGGTTAGCGAAAGGGTAAGGGTTAGGGTTAGGTTTAGGGTTAGGCTAAGGAATAGGGTTAGGGTTAATGTTAGGGTAAATGTTATGGTTAGGGTTACGGTTGGCATTAAGTTTAGGGTTAGGGTTAGGGTAAGGGTTAGGGTTAGGGTTAGGGTACGGTTTGGGTTAGGGTTTGGGTTAGGGAAAGGTTAAGGATTAGGGTTAAGGTTAGGTTTAGGGTAGGGTTAGGGTTAAGGTTAGGGTTAGTGTTAGGATAAGGGTAAGGGTTATGGTTGGGATTAGGGTTTGGGTTAGGGTTAGGGTAAAGGTAAGGGTTAGGGTTAGGGTTGGGGTTAGGGTTAGGGTTAGTGTTAGGGTTAGTTTTATGTTTAGGTTTAGGGTAAGGGTAAGGGTTAGGGTTAGGTTTAGGTTTAGTGTTGGGTTTAAGTTTAGGGTTAGGGTAAGGGTTAGAGTTAGGGTTAGGGTTAGGTTTAGGGTCATGTTTAGGGTTACGGTTAGGGTTAGGGTTAGGGTTAGGGTAAGGGTATGTGTTAGGGTTAGGGTTAGGGTTAGGGTTAGATTTAGCGTTAGGGTAAGGGTAAGGGTTAGGATTACGGTTAGGGTTTGGTCACTGTAAGGGTTAGCGTTAGGGTTAGGGTTAGGTTTAGGGTAAGGGTTAGGGTTAGGTTAACGGTAAGGGTAAGGTTTAGGGCTAGGGTTGAGGTTAGGCTTAGGGTTAGGGAAAGGGTAAGGGTTTGGGTTTGGGTTAGGGTTAGGTTTAGGGTTAGGGTTAGGGTTAGGGTTAGCGTAAGGGTAAGGGTTAGGGTGAGGGTTAGCTTTAGGGGATACGGTTAGGGTTAGGTTGAGGGTTAGGGTTAGGGTAAGGGTAAGGCATAGGGGTAGGGATAGGGTTAGGGTTAGGTTTAGGGTTAGGGTTAGGGTTAGGGTTAGGTTAAGGGTTAGGGTTACGGTAAGGATAAGGGTTAGGGTTACCGTTAGGGTTAGGGTTAGGATTAGGGTTAAGTTTAGGGTTAGGGTGAGGGTAAGGGTAAGGGTTAGGGTTAGGTTTATTGTTAGGGATATGGTAAGGGTAAGGGTCAGAGTTAGGGTGAGTTTTAGGTTTAGGTTTAGGGTTAGTGTTAGGCTTACGGTAAGGGTAAGGGTAAGGGTTACAGTTAAGGTTAGGTTTACGTTTAGGGTTAGGGTTAGGGTAAGTGTAAGGTTTAGGGTTAGGTTTAGGCATATGGTAAGGGTAAGGGTTAGGTTTAGGGTTAGGGTTAGGTTTAGGGTTAGGGATAGGGTAAGGATAAGGGTTAGGTTAGGGTTAGGGTTAGGGTTAGGGTTAGAGTTAAGGGTAGGGTTAGGGTGAGCGTAGGGTAAGGGTTAGGGTTAGGTTTATTGTTAGGGTTATGGTAAGGGTAAGGGTTAGATTTAGAGTTAGGGTTAGGTTTAGGGTTAGGGTTAGGGTTAGGTTTAGTGTAAGGGTAAGGGTTAGGGTTAAGTTTAGGGTTAGGGTTAGGGTTAGGTTTAGGTTTAGGGTTAGGGTTAGGCTAAGGGTAAGGGCTAGGTTTATGATTATGGTTAGGGTTAGGGTTAGGGTAATGGTTAGGGTTAAGTTTAGGGTTAGGTTTAAGGTTAGGGTTACGGTAAGATTAAGGGTAAGGTTTAGGGTTAGGGTTAGTGTCAGTTTTCGGGTTGGGTTTTAAAGTTAGGTTTAGGGTTAGGGTAAGGGTAAGGGTTTGGATTAAGGTTAGGGTTAGGGTAAGGTTTAGGGTTAGAGTTAGGATTAGGGTTATTTTTAGGGTTACGATTAGGGTTAGGGTTTAGCCTTAGGGTAGGGGTATGTGTTAGGTTTAGATTTAGAGTTAGGGTTAGGCTTAGTGTTAGGGTTAGCGTTAGGGTAAGGGTAAGGGTTAGGGTTAGGTTTAGGGTTAAGGTTAGGGTAAGGGTTAGGTGTAGGGTTAGAGTTAGGTTTAGGGTAAGTGTTAGGGTTAGGTTTAGGTTAAGTGTAAGGTTTAGGGTTAGGGTTAGGTTTTGAGTTAGGGTAAGGGTAAGGATAAGGGTTAGGGTTAGAATTAGGGTTAAGTATAGGTTTACGGTTTGGGTAAGTGTAAGGGTTAGGGTTAGGGTTAGAGTTAGGGTAAGGGTTAGAGTTAAGGTTAGGGTAGGTGTTAGGGTAAGTATAAGTGTTAGGGTTAGGGTAAGGGTTAGGATAAGTGTAAGGGTTAGGGTTAGGGTTAGGGTTAGGGGTTAGTGTTAGGGTTAGGGTTAGGTTTAGGGTTTGGGAAAGGGTTAGGTTTAGGGTTAGGGTTAGGGTTAGTGTTGGGTTTAGGGTTCAGGTTAGGGTAAGGGCAAGGGTTAGGGTTAGGTTTAGTGTTAAGGTTAGGGTTAGGGTTAGGGTTAGGGTTAGGTTGAGGGTTAGGGTTAGGTTAAGGGTAAGGGTTAGGGTTAGGGTTATGATTAGGTTTAGCGTTAGGTTTAGGGTTAGGGTAAGGGTTAAGGTTAGGGTTAGGGTAAGGGTTAGGGTTAGGGTTAGGGTTAAGGTTACGGTTAGGGTTAGGGTTAGGGGTTAGGGTTAGTGTTATGTTTAGGCTTAGGGTTAGGGTAAGGATAAGAGTTAGGGTAAGGGATAGGGTTAGGGTTCCGGTTAGGTTTAGGGTTAGGGTTAATGTAAGGGTTAGGGTTAGGGTTAGGGTTAGGGTTATGGTAAGTGTTAGGGTTAGGGTTAGGCTTAGAGTTAGGGTTAGGGTAAGGGTAAGGGATAAGGTAAGGGTAAGTGTTAGGGTTAGGGTGAGTGTTAGGGTTAGGGTAAGGGTAAGGGATAGGGGTAGGGATAGGGTTAGGGTTAGGTTTAGGGTTACGGTTAGGTTTAGGGTTAGGGTTAGGGTAAGGATAAGGGTTAGGGTTAAGGTTAGGGTTAGGTTTAGGTTTAGGGTTAGGATTAGAATAAGGGTAAGTGTTAGGGTTAGGGTTAGGTTTAAGATTAGGGTTAGGGTATGAGTAAGGGTTAGGGTTAGGGTTAGGGTTTGGTGTAAGGGTTAAGGTTAGGGGTAGGTTTAGGTTTAGGGTTAAGGTTATAGTAAGGGTAAGGGTTAGGGTTAGGGTTAGGTTTAGGGTTAGGGTTAGGGTTAGGGTTAAGGTTAGGGTTAGGGTTAGGGTTAGATTTAGGCTTAGGGTTAGGTTAAGGGTAAGGTTTAGTGTTACAGTTAGGGTAAGGGTTAGGGTTAGGTTATGGATCAGGGTTAGGGTAAGGATCAGGGTTAGTGTTAGTTTTAGGGTAAGGGTTAGGGTTAGGGTTACGGTTAGCATTAAGGTTAGTGTTAGGATAAGGGTAAGGGTAAGGGTTAGGGTTAGGGGTAGGGGTAGGTTTAAGGTTAGTGTTAGGATTAGGGTAACTGTAAGGGTTAGGGTTAGGGTTAGCGTTAGTGTTAGCATTAAGTTTAGGCGTGGGGTAAGGGTAAGGGTTACGGTTAGGGTAAGGGTTATGGTTTGGGTTAGCGTTAGGTTTAGGGTTAGGGAAAAGAAAAGGGTTAGGGTTAAGGTTAGGTTTAGGGTTAGAGTTAGTGTAAGGGTAAGGGTTAGGGTTACGGTTAGGGTTAAGTTCAGGGTAAGGGTTAGGGTTAGGGTTACGGTTAGGGTTAGGTTTAGGGTAAGGGTTAGGGTTAGGTTTAGGGTAAGGGTAAGGTTTAGGGTTAGGGTTAGGGTTAGGGTAAGGGTAAGGGTTAGGGTTAGCGTTAGGTTTAGGGTTAGGGTAAAGGGTATGGGTTAGGGTTAGAGTTAGGGTTAGGGTTAGGGTAAGTGTTAGGGTTAGGTTTAGGGTTAGGTTTGGGGTTCGGGTTAGGGTAAGTGTTAGGGTTAGTGTTAGGTTTAGGATAAGTGTAAGGGTTAGGGTTAGGGTTAGGGGTTACGGTTAGGGTTAGGGTTAGGGTTAGGGTTAGGGGTTAGGGTTAGTGTTACTGTTAGGTTAAGGGTAAGGGTTAGGTTTAGAGTTAGTGTTAGGGTAAGCGTATGTGTTATTGTTAGGGTTAGGGATAGGATTAGGTTTAGGGTAATGTTTAGGGTTAGGGTTAGGGTTAGGTTTAGGTTTGGGGTTAATGTTAGGGTTAGCGTTAGGGTAAGTTTAAGGGTTAGGGTTAGTGTAGGGTTAGGGATAGGGTTAGGGTAAGGGTATGGGTTAGGGTTAGGGTTAGGGTTAGGGGTTACTGTTCTGTTAGGTTTAGGGTTAAGTTTAGTTTAAGGTAAGGTTAGGGCTAGGATTAGGGTTAGGGTTAGGGTTAGGTTTAGGATTAATGTTAGGATAAGGGTAAGGGTTGGGGTTTGGGTTAGGTTTAAGGTTAGGGTTAGGGTTAGGGTAAGGGTAAGGATTACGTTAGGGTTAGGGTCAGGGTTAGGTTAAGGGTTAGGTTTAGAGTTAGGGATAGGTTTAGGGTTAGGTTTAGGGATAGGGTTAGGGTAAGGGTAAGGGGAAGGGTTATGGTTATGGTTATGGTTAGGGTTAGGGGTAGGGTTAGGGTTAGGGTAAGGGTAAGGGTTAGGGTTAGGTTTAGGGTTAGGGTTAAGGTTAGGGTAAGGGTTAGGGTTAGGGTTAGGGTAAGGGTAAGGGTTAGGGTTCAGGTTAGGGTTAGGGTTAGGTTTAGGGTTAGGGTTAGGGTTAGGGTAAGGGAAAGGGTTAGGATTAGGGTTAGGGTTAGTGTAAGGGTTAGGGTTAGGGTTAGGGTTACGGTTAGGGTTTGGGTTAGATTTAGGGTTAGGGTTAGGGTAAGGGTAAGGGTTAGGGTTAGGTTTAGTGTTGGGGTTAAGGTTAGGGTTAGGGTAAGAGTTAGGTTTAGGGTTAGGGTTAGGTTTAGGGTTAGGTTTAGGGTTACGGTTAGGGTTAGGCTGAGGGTTAGGGTAAGGGTATGTGTTAGGGTTAGGGTTAGGTTTAGGGTAAGGGTAAGGGTTAGGGTTAGTGTTAGGGTAAGGGTAAGTGTTAGGGTTAGGGTTAGGAGTAGATAAGGGTAAGGGTTAGGGTTAGGGTTAGGGGTTAGCGTCAGGTTTAGTTTTAGGGTAAGGATAGGGTTAGGGGTTAGGGTTAGTGTGAGGGTTAGGTTAAGGGTTAGGGTTAGGTTGAGGGTTAGTCTTAGGATAAGGGTAAAGGTTAGGATTAGGGTTAGTTTTAGGGTAAGGGTAAGTGTTAGGTTAGGGTTAGGTTTAGGGTTAGGGTTAAGGTTAGGGTTAGGGATACGGTAAGGGTAAGGGTTAGGTTAGGGTTAGGGTTAGGGTTATGGTAAGTTTTAGGGTTAGGGTTTGGTTTAGGGTTAGGGTTGGGTTAAGGTAAGGGTAAGGGTTAGGGTTAAGGTTAGGGTTAGGGTTAGGGTTAGGGTAAGGGTAAGGGTTAGTTCAGGGTTAGGGTTAGGTTTAGGGTTAAGGTTAGGGTTAGGGAAAGGATAAGGTTTAGGGTTAAGGTTAGGTTTAGGGTTAGGTTTAGAGTTAAGGTTAGGGTTAGGGTTAGGGTAAGGTTAAGGTTTAGGGTTAGGTTTAGGGTTAGGTTTAGGTTAAGGGGAAGGTTTAGGGTTAGGGTTAGTGTTAGGGTTAGGGTTAGGGTAATGGTAAGGTTAGGGTTAGGGTTACGGTTAGGGTTAGGGTTAGGGTGAGGGTTAGGGTGAGGGTTAGGTTTAGGGTTAGTGTTAGGGTTAGGGTTAGGGTTAGGGTAATGGTAAGGTTAGGGTTATGGTTAGGGTTAGGGTTAGGATTAAGATTATGTTTAGCGTTAGGGTTAGGGTAGGGTTAGGGTTAAGGTAAGGGTAAGGGTTAGTGTTAGGGTTAGGGTTAGCGAAAGGGTAAGGGTTAGGGTTAGGTTTAGGGTTAGGCTAAGGAATAGGGTTAGGGTTAATGTTAGGGTAAATGTTATGGTTAGGGTTACGGTTGGCATTAAGTTTAGGGTTAGGGTTAGGGTAAGGGTTAGGGTTAGGGTTAGGGTACGGTTTGGGTTAGGGTTTGGGTTAGGGAAAGGTTAAGGATTAGGGTTAAGGTTAGGTTTAGGGTAGGGTTAGGGTTAAGGTTAGGGTTAGTGTTAGGATAAGGGTAAGGGTTATGGTTGGGATTAGGGTTTGGGTTAGGGTTAGGGTAAAGGTAAGGGTTAGGGTTAGGGTTGGGGTTAGGGTTAGGGTTAGTGTTAGGGTTAGTTTTATGTTTAGGTTTAGGGTAAGGGTAAGGGTTAGGGTTAGGTTTAGGTTTAGTGTTGGGTTTAAGTTTAGGGTTAGGGTAAGGGTTAGAGTTAGGGTTAGGGTTAGGTTTAGGGTCATGTTTAGGGTTACGGTTAGGGTTAGGGTTAGGGTTAGGGTAAGGGTATGTGTTAGGGTTAGGGTTAGGGTTAGGGTTAGATTTAGCGTTAGGGTAAGGGTAAGGGTTAGGATTACGGTTAGGGTTTGGTCACTGTAAGGGTTAGCGTTAGGGTTAGGGTAAGGGTTAGGGTTAGGTTAACGGTAAGGGTAAGGTTTAGGGCTAGGGTTGAGGTTAGGCTTAGGGTTAGGGAAAGGGTAAGGGTTTGGGTTTGGGTTAGGGTTAGGTTTAGGGTTAGGGTTAGGGTTAGGGTTAGCGTAAGGGTAAGGGTTAGGGTGAGGGTTAGCTTTAGGGGATACGGTTAGGGTTAGGTTGAGGGTTAGGGTTAGGGTAAGGGTAAGGCATAGGGGTAGGGATAGGGTTAGGGTTAGGTTTAGGGTTAGGGTTAGGGTTAGGGTTAGGTTAAGGGTTAGGGTTACGGTAAGGATAAGGGTTAGGGTTACCGTTAGGGTTAGGGTTAGGATTAGGGTTAAGTTTAGGGTTAGGGTGAGGGTAAGGGTAAGGGTTAGGGTTAGGTTTATTGTTAGGGATATGGTAAGGGTAAGGGTCAGAGTTAGGGTGAGTTTTAGGTTTAGGTTTAGGGTTAGTGTTAGGCTTACGGTAAGGGTAAGGGT
>JANJXV010001966.1:20000-40000 GCA_024803745.1 Megascapheus bottae | reverse complement strand
TTTTATGTTTAGGTTTAGGGTAAGGGTAAGGGTTAGGGTTAGGTTTAGGTTTAGTGTTGGGTTTAAGTTTAGGGTTAGGGTAAGGGTTAGAGTTAGGGTTAGGGTTAGGTTTAGGGTCATGTTTAGGGTTACGGTTAGGGTTAGGGTTAGGGTTAGGGTAAGGGTATGTGTTAGGGTTAGGGTTAGGGTTAGGGTTAGATTTAGCGTTAGGGTAAGGGTAAGGGTTAGGATTACGGTTAGGGTTTGGTCACTGTAAGGGTTAGCGTTAGGGTTAGGGTTAGGTTTAGGGTAAGGGTTAGGGTTAGGTTAACGGTAAGGGTAAGGTTTAGGGCTAGGGTTGAGGTTAGGCTTAGGGTTAGGGAAAGGGTAAGGGTTTGGGTTTGGGTTAGGGTTAGGTTTAGGGTTAGGGTTAGGGTTAGGGTTAGCGTAAGGGTAAGGGTTAGGGTGAGGGTTAGCTTTAGGGGATACGGTTAGGGTTAGGTTGAGGGTTAGGGTTAGGGTAAGGGTAAGGCATAGGGGTAGGGATAGGGTTAGGGTTAGGTTTAGGGTTAGGGTTAGGGTTAGGGTTAGGTTAAGGGTTAGGGTTACGGTAAGGATAAGGGTTAGGGTTACCGTTAGGGTTAGGGTTAGGATTAGGGTTAAGTTTAGGGTTAGGGTGAGGGTAAGGGTAAGGGTTAGGGTTAGGTTTATTGTTAGGGATATGGTAAGGGTAAGGGTCAGAGTTAGGGTGAGTTTTAGGTTTAGGTTTAGGGTTAGTGTTAGGCTTACGGTAAGGGTAAGGGTAAGGGTTACAGTTAAGGTTAGGTTTACGTTTAGGGTTAGGGTTAGGGTAAGTGTAAGGTTTAGGGTTAGGTTTAGGCATATGGTAAGGGTAAGGGTTAGGTTTAGGGTTAGGGTTAGGTTTAGGGTTAGGGATAGGGTAAGGATAAGGGTTAGGTTAGGGTTAGGGTTAGGGTTAGGGTTAGAGTTAAGGGTAGGGTTAGGGTGAGCGTAGGGTAAGGGTTAGGGTTAGGTTTATTGTTAGGGTTATGGTAAGGGTAAGGGTTAGATTTAGAGTTAGGGTTAGGTTTAGGGTTAGGGTTAGGGTTAGGTTTAGTGTAAGGGTAAGGGTTAGGGTTAAGTTTAGGGTTAGGGTTAGGGTTAGGTTTAGGTTTAGGGTTAGGGTTAGGCTAAGGGTAAGGGCTAGGTTTATGATTATGGTTAGGGTTAGGGTTAGGGTAATGGTTAGGGTTAAGTTTAGGGTTAGGTTTAAGGTTAGGGTTACGGTAAGATTAAGGGTAAGGTTTAGGGTTAGGGTTAGTGTCAGTTTTCGGGTTGGGTTTTAAAGTTAGGTTTAGGGTTAGGGTAAGGGTAAGGGTTTGGATTAAGGTTAGGGTTAGGGTAAGGTTTAGGGTTAGAGTTAGGATTAGGGTTATTTTTAGGGTTACGATTAGGGTTAGGGTTTAGCCTTAGGGTAGGGGTATGTGTTAGGTTTAGATTTAGAGTTAGGGTTAGGCTTAGTGTTAGGGTTAGCGTTAGGGTAAGGGTAAGGGTTAGGGTTAGGTTTAGGGTTAAGGTTAGGGTAAGGGTTAGGTGTAGGGTTAGAGTTAGGTTTAGGGTAAGTGTTAGGGTTAGGTTTAGGTTAAGTGTAAGGTTTAGGGTTAGGGTTAGGTTTTGAGTTAGGGTAAGGGTAAGGATAAGGGTTAGGGTTAGAATTAGGGTTAAGTATAGGTTTACGGTTTGGGTAAGTGTAAGGGTTAGGGTTAGGGTTAGAGTTAGGGTAAGGGTTAGAGTTAAGGTTAGGGTAGGTGTTAGGGTAAGTATAAGTGTTAGGGTTAGGGTAAGGGTTAGGATAAGTGTAAGGGTTAGGGTTAGGGTTAGGGTTAGGGGTTAGTGTTAGGGTTAGGGTTAGGTTTAGGGTTTGGGAAAGGGTTAGGTTTAGGGTTAGGGTTAGGGTTAGTGTTGGGTTTAGGGTTCAGGTTAGGGTAAGGGCAAGGGTTAGGGTTAGGTTTAGTGTTAAGGTTAGGGTTAGGGTTAGGGTTAGGGTTAGGTTGAGGGTTAGGGTTAGGTTAAGGGTAAGGGTTAGGGTTAGGGTTATGATTAGGTTTAGCGTTAGGTTTAGGGTTAGGGTAAGGGTTAAGGTTAGGGTTAGGGTAAGGGTTAGGGTTAGGGTTAGGGTTAAGGTTACGGTTAGGGTTAGGGTTAGGGGTTAGGGTTAGTGTTATGTTTAGGCTTAGGGTTAGGGTAAGGATAAGAGTTAGGGTAAGGGATAGGGTTAGGGTTCCGGTTAGGTTTAGGGTTAGGGTTAATGTAAGGGTTAGGGTTAGGGTTAGGGTTAGGGTTATGGTAAGTGTTAGGGTTAGGGTTAGGCTTAGAGTTAGGGTTAGGGTAAGGGTAAGGGATAAGGTAAGGGTAAGTGTTAGGGTTAGGGTGAGTGTTAGGGTTAGGGTAAGGGTAAGGGATAGGGGTAGGGATAGGGTTAGGGTTAGGTTTAGGGTTACGGTTAGGTTTAGGGTTAGGGTTAGGGTAAGGATAAGGGTTAGGGTTAAGGTTAGGGTTAGGTTTAGGTTTAGGGTTAGGATTAGAATAAGGGTAAGTGTTAGGGTTAGGGTTAGGTTTAAGATTAGGGTTAGGGTATGAGTAAGGGTTAGGGTTAGGGTTAGGGTTTGGTGTAAGGGTTAAGGTTAGGGGTAGGTTTAGGTTTAGGGTTAAGGTTATAGTAAGGGTAAGGGTTAGGGTTAGGGTTAGGTTTAGGGTTAGGGTTAGGGTTAGGGTTAAGGTTAGGGTTAGGGTTAGGGTTAGATTTAGGCTTAGGGTTAGGTTAAGGGTAAGGTTTAGTGTTACAGTTAGGGTAAGGGTTAGGGTTAGGTTATGGATCAGGGTTAGGGTAAGGATCAGGGTTAGTGTTAGTTTTAGGGTAAGGGTTAGGGTTAGGGTTACGGTTAGCATTAAGGTTAGTGTTAGGATAAGGGTAAGGGTAAGGGTTAGGGTTAGGGGTAGGGGTAGGTTTAAGGTTAGTGTTAGGATTAGGGTAACTGTAAGGGTTAGGGTTAGGGTTAGCGTTAGTGTTAGCATTAAGTTTAGGCGTGGGGTAAGGGTAAGGGTTACGGTTAGGGTAAGGGTTATGGTTTGGGTTAGCGTTAGGTTTAGGGTTAGGGAAAAGAAAAGGGTTAGGGTTAAGGTTAGGTTTAGGGTTAGAGTTAGTGTAAGGGTAAGGGTTAGGGTTACGGTTAGGGTTAAGTTCAGGGTAAGGGTTAGGGTTAGGGTTACGGTTAGAGTTAGGTTTAGGGTAAGGGTTAGGGTTAGGTTTAGGGTAAGGGTAAGGTTTAGGGTTAGGGTTAGGGTTAGGGTAAGGGTAAGGGTTAGGGTTAGCGTTAGGTTTAGGGTTAGGGTAAAGGGTATGGGTTAGGGTTAGAGTTAGGGTTAGGGTTAGGGTAAGTGTTAGGGTTAGGTTTAGGGTTAGGTTTGGGGTTCGGGTTAGGGTAAGTGTTAGGGTTAGTGTTAGGTTTAGGATAAGTGTAAGGGTTAGGGTTAGGGTTAGGGGTTACGGTTAGGGTTAGGGTTAGGGTTAGGGTTAGGGGTTAGGGTTAGTGTTACTGTTAGGTTAAGGGTAAGGGTTAGGTTTAGAGTTAGTGTTAGGGTAAGCGTATGTGTTATTGTTAGGGTTAGGGATAGGATTAGGTTTAGGGTAATGTTTAGGGTTAGGGTTAGGGTTAGGTTTAGGTTTGGGGTTAATGTTAGGGTTAGCGTTAGGGTAAGTTTAAGGGTTAGGGTTAGTGTAGGGTTAGGGATAGGGTTAGGGTAAGGGTATGGGTTAGGGTTAGGGTTAGGGTTAGGGGTTACTGTTCTGTTAGGTTTAGGGTTAAGTTTAGTTTAAGGTAAGGTTAGGGCTAGGATTAGGGTTAGGGTTAGGGTTAGGTTTAGGATTAATGTTAGGATAAGGGTAAGGGTTGGGGTTTGGGTTAGGTTTAAGGTTAGGGTTAGGGTTAGGGTAAGGGTAAGGATTACGTTAGGGTTAGGGTCAGGGTTAGGTTAAGGGTTAGGTTTAGAGTTAGGGATAGGTTTAGGGTTAGGTTTAGGGATAGGGTTAGGGTAAGGGTAAGGGGAAGGGTTATGGTTATGGTTATGGTTAGGGTTAGGGGTAGGGTTAGGGTTAGGGTAAGGGTAAGGGTTAGGGTTAGGTTTAGGGTTAGGGTTAAGGTTAGGGTAAGGGTTAGGGTTAGGGTTAGGGTAAGGGTAAGGGTTAGGGTTCAGGTTAGGGTTAGGGTTAGGTTTAGGGTTAGGGTTAGGGTTAGGGTAAGGGAAAGGGTTAGGATTAGGGTTAGGGTTAGTGTAAGGGTTAGGGTTAGGGTTAGGGTTACGGTTAGGGTTTGGGTTAGATTTAGGGTTAGGGTTAGGGTAAGGGTAAGGGTTAGGGTTAGGTTTAGTGTTGGGGTTAAGGTTAGGGTTAGGGTAAGAGTTAGGTTTAGGGTTAGGGTTAGGTTTAGGGTTAGGTTTAGGGTTACGGTTAGGGTTAGGCTGAGGGTTAGGGTAAGGGTATGTGTTAGGGTTAGGGTTAGGTTTAGGGTAAGGGTAAGGGTTAGGGTTAGTGTTAGGGTAAGGGTAAGTGTTAGGGTTAGGGTTAGGAGTAGATAAGGGTAAGGGTTAGGGTTAGGGTTAGGGGTTAGCGTCAGGTTTAGTTTTAGGGTAAGGATAGGGTTAGGGGTTAGGGTTAGTGTGAGGGTTAGGTTAAGGGTTAGGGTTAGGTTGAGGGTTAGTCTTAGGATAAGGGTAAAGGTTAGGATTAGGGTTAGTTTTAGGGTAAGGGTAAGTGTTAGGTTAGGGTTAGGTTTAGGGTTAGGGTTAAGGTTAGGGTTAGGGATACGGTAAGGGTAAGGGTTAGGTTAGGGTTAGGGTTAGGGTTATGGTAAGTTTTAGGGTTAGGGTTTGGTTTAGGGTTAGGGTTGGGTTAAGGTAAGGGTAAGGGTTAGGGTTAAGGTTAGGGTTAGGGTTAGGGTTAGGGTAAGGGTAAGGGTTAGTTCAGGGTTAGGGTTAGGTTTAGGGTTAAGGTTAGGGTTAGGGAAAGGATAAGGTTTAGGGTTAAGGTTAGGTTTAGGGTTAGGTTTAGAGTTAAGGTTAGGGTTAGGGTTAGGGTAAGGTTAAGGTTTAGGGTTAGGTTTAGGGTTAGGTTTAGGTTAAGGGGAAGGTTTAGGGTTAGGGTTAGTGTTAGGGTTAGGGTTAGGGTAATGGTAAGGTTAGGGTTAGGGTTACGGTTAGGGTTAGGGTTAGGGTGAGGGTTAGGGTGAGGGTTAGGTTTAGGGTTAGTGTTAGGGTTAGGGTTAGGGTTAGGGTAATGGTAAGGTTAGGGTTATGGTTAGGGTTAGGGTTAGGATTAAGATTATGTTTAGCGTTAGGGTTAGGGTAGGGTTAGGGTTAAGGTAAGGGTAAGGGTTAGTGTTAGGGTTAGGGTTAGCGAAAGGGTAAGGGTTAGGGTTAGGTTTAGGGTTAGGCTAAGGAATAGGGTTAGGGTTAATGTTAGGGTAAATGTTATGGTTAGGGTTACGGTTGGCATTAAGTTTAGGGTTAGGGTTAGGGTAAGGGTTAGGGTTAGGGTTAGGGTACGGTTTGGGTTAGGGTTTGGGTTAGGGAAAGGTTAAGGATTAGGGTTAAGGTTAGGTTTAGGGTAGGGTTAGGGTTAAGGTTAGGGTTAGTGTTAGGATAAGGGTAAGGGTTATGGTTGGGATTAGGGTTTGGGTTAGGGTTAGGGTAAAGGTAAGGGTTAGGGTTAGGGTTGGGGTTAGGGTTAGGGTTAGTGTTAGGGTTAGTTTTATGTTTAGGTTTAGGGTAAGGGTAAGGGTTAGGGTTAGGTTTAGGTTTAGTGTTGGGTTTAAGTTTAGGGTTAGGGTAAGGGTTAGAGTTAGGGTTAGGGTTAGGTTTAGGGTCATGTTTAGGGTTACGGTTAGGGTTAGGGTTAGGGTTAGGGTAAGGGTATGTGTTAGGGTTAGGGTTAGGGTTAGGGTTAGATTTAGCGTTAGGGTAAGGGTAAGGGTTAGGATTACGGTTAGGGTTTGGTCACTGTAAGGGTTAGCGTTAGGGTTAGGGTTAGGTTTAGGGTAAGGGTTAGGGTTAGGTTAACGGTAAGGGTAAGGTTTAGGGCTAGGGTTGAGGTTAGGCTTAGGGTTAGGGAAAGGGTAAGGGTTTGGGTTTGGGTTAGGGTTAGGTTTAGGGTTAGGGTTAGGGTTAGGGTTAGCGTAAGGGTAAGGGTTAGGGTGAGGGTTAGCTTTAGGGGATACGGTTAGGGTTAGGTTGAGGGTTAGGGTTAGGGTAAGGGTAAGGCATAGGGGTAGGGATAGGGTTAGGGTTAGGTTTAGGGTTAGGGTTAGGGTTAGGGTTAGGTTAAGGGTTAGGGTTACGGTAAGGATAAGGGTTAGGGTTACCGTTAGGGTTAGGGTTAGGATTAGGGTTAAGTTTAGGGTTAGGGTGAGGGTAAGGGTAAGGGTTAGGGTTAGGTTTATTGTTAGGGATATGGTAAGGGTAAGGGTCAGAGTTAGGGTGAGTTTTAGGTTTAGGTTTAGGGTTAGTGTTAGGCTTACGGTAAGGGTAAGGGTAAGGGTTACAGTTAAGGTTAGGTTTACGTTTAGGGTTAGGGTTAGGGTAAGTGTAAGGTTTAGGGTTAGGTTTAGGCATATGGTAAGGGTAAGGGTTAGGTTTAGGGTTAGGGTTAGGTTTAGGGTTAGGGTTAGGGTAAGGATAAGGGTTAGGTTAGGGTTAGGGTTAGGGTTAGGGTTAGAGTTAAGGGTAGGGTTAGGGTGAGCGTAGGGTAAGGGTTAGGGTTAGGTTTATTGTTAGGGTTATGGTAAGGGTAAGGGTTAGATTTAGAGTTAGGGTTAGGTTTAGGGTTAGGGTTAGGGTTAGGTTTAGTGTAAGGGTAAGGGTTAGGGTTAAGTTTAGGGTTAGGGTTAGGGTTAGGTTTAGGTTTAGGGTTAGGGTTAGGCTAAGGGTAAGGGCTAGGTTTATGATTATGGTTAGGGTTAGGGTTAGGGTAATGGTTAGGGTTAAGTTTAGGGTTAGGTTTAAGGTTAGGGTTACGGTAAGATTAAGGGTAAGGTTTAGGGTTAGGGTTAGTGTCAGTTTTCGGGTTGGGTTTTAAAGTTAGGTTTAGGGTTAGGGTAAGGGTAAGGGTTTGGATTAAGGTTAGGGTTAGGGTAAGGTTTAGGGTTAGAGTTAGGATTAGGGTTATTTTTAGGGTTACGATTAGGGTTAGGGTTTAGCCTTAGGGTAGGGGTATGTGTTAGGTTTAGATTTAGAGTTAGGGTTAGGCTTAGTGTTAGGGTTAGCGTTAGGGTAAGGGTAAGGGTTAGGGTTAGGTTTAGGGTTAAGGTTAGGGTAAGGGTTAGGTGTAGGGTTAGAGTTAGGTTTAGGGTAAGTGTTAGGGTTAGGTTTAGGTTAAGTGTAAGGTTTAGGGTTAGGGTTAGGTTTTGAGTTAGGGTAAGGGTAAGGATAAGGGTTAGGGTTAGAATTAGGGTTAAGTATAGGTTTACGGTTTGGGTAAGTGTAAGGGTTAGGGTTAGGGTTAGAGTTAGGGTAAGGGTTAGAGTTAGGGTTAGGGTAGGTGTTAGGGTAAGTATAAGTGTTAGGGTTAGGGTAAGGGTTAGGATAAGTGTAAGGGTTAGGGTTAGGGTTAGGGTTAGGGGTTAGTGTTAGGGTTAGGGTTAGGTTTAGGGTTTGGGAAAGGGTTAGGTTTAGGGTTAGGTTTAGGGTTAGGGTTAGTGTTGGGTTTAGGGTTCAGGTTAGGGTAAGGGCAAGGGTTAGGGTTAGGTTTAGTGTTAAGGTTAGGGTTAGGGTTAGGGTTAGGGTTAGGTTGAGGGTTAGGGTTAGGTTAAGGGTAAGGGTTAGGGTTAGGGTTAGGGTAAGGGTTAGGGTTAGGGTTAGGGTAAGGGTAAGGGTTAGGGTTCAGGTTAGGGTTAGGGTTAGGTTTAGGGTTAGGGTTAGGGTTAGGGTAAGGGAAAGGGTTAGGATTAGGGTTAGGGTTAGTGTAAGGGTTAGGGTTAGGGTTAGGGTTACGGTTAGGGTTTGGGTTAGATTTAGGGTTAGGGTTAGGGTAAGGGTAAGGGTTAGGGTTAGGTTTAGTGTTGGGGTTAAGGTTAGGGTTAGGGTAAGAGTTAGGTTTAGGGTTAGGGTTAGGTTTAGGGTTAGGTTTAGGGTTACGGTTAGGGTTAGGCTGAGGGTTAGGGTAAGGGTATGTGTTAGGGTTAGGGTTAGGTTTAGGGTAAGGGTAAGGGTTAGGGTTAGTGTTAGGGTAAGGGTAAGTGTTAGGGTTAGGGTTAGGAGTAGATAAGGGTAAGGGTTAGGGTTAGGGTTAGGGGTTAGCGTCAGGTTTAGTTTTAGGGTAAGGATAGGGTTAGGGGTTAGGGTTAGTGTGAGGGTTAGGTTAAGGGTTAGGGTTAGGTTGAGGGTTAGTCTTAGGATAAGGGTAAAGGTTAGGATTAGGGTTAGTTTTAGGGTAAGGGTAAGTGTTAGGTTAGGGTTAGGTTTAGGGTTAGGGTTAAGGTTAGGGTTAGGGATACGGTAAGGGTAAGGGTTAGGTTAGGGTTAGGGTTAGGGTTATGGTAAGTTTTAGGGTTAGGGTTTGGTTTAGGGTTAGGGTTGGGTTAAGGTAAGGGTAAGGGTTAGGGTTAAGGTTAGGGTTAGGGTTAGGGTTAGGGTAAGGGTAAGGGTTAGTTCAGGGTTAGGGTTAGGTTTAGGGTTAAGGTTAGGGTTAGGGAAAGGATAAGGTTTAGGGTTAAGGTTAGGTTTAGGGTTAGGTTTAGAGTTAAGGTTAGGGTTAGGGTTAGGGTAAGGTTAAGGTTTAGGGTTAGGTTTAGGGTTAGGTTTAGGTTAAGGGGAAGGTTTAGGGTTAGGGTTAGTGTTAGGGTTAGGGTTAGGGTAATGGTAAGGTTAGGGTTAGGGTTACGGTTAGGGTTAGGGTTAGGGTGAGGGTTAGGGTGAGGGTTAGGTTTAGGGTTAGTGTTAGGGTTAGGGTTAGGGTTAGGGTAATGGTAAGGTTAGGGTTATGGTTAGGGTTAGGGTTAGGATTAAGATTATGTTTAGCGTTAGGGTTAGGGTAGGGTTAGGGTTAAGGTAAGGGTAAGGGTTAGTGTTAGGGTTAGGGTTAGCGAAAGGGTAAGGGTTAGGGTTAGGTTTAGGGTTAGGCTAAGGAATAGGGTTAGGGTTAATGTTAGGGTAAATGTTATGGTTAGGGTTACGGTTGGCATTAAGTTTAGGGTTAGGGTTAGGGTAAGGGTTAGGGTTAGGGTTAGGGTACGGTTTGGGTTAGGGTTTGGGTTAGGGAAAGGTTAAGGATTAGGGTTAAGGTTAGGTTTAGGGTAGGGTTAGGGTTAAGGTTAGGGTTAGTGTTAGGATAAGGGTAAGGGTTATGGTTGGGATTAGGGTTTGGGTTAGGGTTAGGGTAAAGGTAAGGGTTAGGGTTAGGGTTGGGGTTAGGGTTAGGGTTAGTGTTAGGGTTAGTTTTATGTTTAGGTTTAGGGTAAGGGTAAGGGTTAGGGTTAGGTTTAGGTTTAGTGTTGGGTTTAAGTTTAGGGTTAGGGTAAGGGTTAGAGTTAGGGTTAGGGTTAGGTTTAGGGTCATGTTTAGGGTTACGGTTAGGGTTAGGGTTAGGGTTAGGGTAAGGGTATGTGTTAGGGTTAGGGTTAGGGTTAGGGTTAGATTTAGCGTTAGGGTAAGGGTAAGGGTTAGGATTACGGTTAGGGTTTGGTCACTGTAAGGGTTAGCGTTAGGGTTAGGGTTAGGTTTAGGGTAAGGGTTAGGGTTAGGTTAACGGTAAGGGTAAGGTTTAGGGCTAGGGTTGAGGTTAGGCTTAGGGTTAGGGAAAGGGTAAGGGTTTGGGTTTGGGTTAGGGTTAGGTTTAGGGTTAGGGTTAGGGTTAGGGTTAGCGTAAGGGTAAGGGTTAGGGTGAGGGTTAGCTTTAGGGGATACGGTTAGGGTTAGGTTGAGGGTTAGGGTTAGGGTAAGGGTAAGGCATAGGGGTAGGGATAGGGTTAGGGTTAGGTTTAGGGTTAGGGTTAGGGTTAGGGTTAGGTTAAGGGTTAGGGTTACGGTAAGGATAAGGGTTAGGGTTACCGTTAGGGTTAGGGTTAGGATTAGGGTTAAGTTTAGGGTTAGGGTGAGGGTAAGGGTAAGGGTTAGGGTTAGGTTTATTGTTAGGGATATGGTAAGGGTAAGGGTCAGAGTTAGGGTGAGTTTTAGGTTTAGGTTTAGGGTTAGTGTTAGGCTTACGGTAAGGGTAAGGGTAAGGGTTACAGTTAAGGTTAGGTTTACGTTTAGGGTTAGGGTTAGGGTAAGTGTAAGGTTTAGGGTTAGGTTTAGGCATATGGTAAGGGTAAGGGTTAGGTTTAGGGTTAGGGTTAGGTTTAGGGTTAGGGTTAGGGTAAGGATAAGGGTTAGGTTAGGGTTAGGGTTAGGGTTAGGGTTAGAGTTAAGGGTAGGGTTAGGGTGAGCGTAGGGTAAGGGTTAGGGTTAGGTTTATTGTTAGGGTTATGGTAAGGGTAAGGGTTAGATTTAGAGTTAGGGTTAGGTTTAGGGTTAGGGTTAGGGTTAGGTTTAGTGTAAGGGTAAGGGTTAGGGTTAAGTTTAGGGTTAGGGTTAGGGTTAGGTTTAGGTTTAGGGTTAGGGTTAGGCTAAGGGTAAGGGCTAGGTTTATGATTATGGTTAGGGTTAGGGTTAGGGTAATGGTTAGGGTTAAGTTTAGGGTTAGGTTTAAGGTTAGGGTTACGGTAAGATTAAGGGTAAGGTTTAGGGTTAGGGTTAGTGTCAGTTTTCGGGTTGGGTTTTAAAGTTAGGTTTAGGGTTAGGGTAAGGGTAAGGGTTTGGATTAAGGTTAGGGTTAGGGTAAGGTTTAGGGTTAGAGTTAGGATTAGGGTTATTTTTAGGGTTACGATTAGGGTTAGGGTTTAGCCTTAGGGTAGGGGTATGTGTTAGGTTTAGATTTAGAGTTAGGGTTAGGCTTAGTGTTAGGGTTAGCGTTAGGGTAAGGGTAAGGGTTAGGGTTAGGTTTAGGGTTAAGGTTAGGGTAAGGGTTAGGTGTAGGGTTAGAGTTAGGTTTAGGGTAAGTGTTAGGGTTAGGTTTAGGTTAAGTGTAAGGTTTAGGGTTAGGGTTAGGTTTTGAGTTAGGGTAAGGGTAAGGATAAGGGTTAGGGTTAGAATTAGGGTTAAGTATAGGTTTACGGTTTGGGTAAGTGTAAGGGTTAGGGTTAGGGTTAGAGTTAGGGTAAGGGTTAGAGTTAGGGTTAGGGTAGGTGTTAGGGTAAGTATAAGTGTTAGGGTTAGGGTAAGGGTTAGGATAAGTGTAAGGGTTAGGGTTAGGGTTAGGGTTAGGGGTTAGTGTTAGGGTTAGGGTTAGGTTTAGGGTTTGGGAAAGGGTTAGGTTTAGGGTTAGGGTTAGGGTTAGTGTTGGGTTTAGGGTTCAGGTTAGGGTAAGGGCAAGGGTTAGGGTTAGGTTTAGTGTTAAGGTTAGGGTTAGGGTTAGGGTTAGGGTTAGGTTGAGGGTTAGGGTTAGGTTAAGGGTAAGGGTTAGGGTTAGGGTTATGATTAGGTTTAGCGTTAGGTTTAGGGTTAGGGTAAGGGTTAAGGTTAGGGTTAGGGTAAGGGTTAGGGTTAGGGTTAGGGTTAAGGTTACGGTTAGGGTTAGGGTTAGGGGTTAGGGTTAGTGTTATGTTTAGGCTTAGGGTTAGGGTAAGGATAAGAGTTAGGGTAAGGGATAGGGTTAGGGTTCCGGTTAGGTTTAGGGTTAGGGTTAATGTAAGGGTTAGGGTTAGGGTTAGGGTTAGGGTTATGGTAAGTGTTAGGGTTAGGGTTAGGCTTAGAGTTAGGGTTAGGGTAAGGGTAAGGGATAAGGTAAGGGTAAGTGTTAGGGTTAGGGTGAGTGTTAGGGTTAGGGTAAGGGTAAGGGATAGGGGTAGGGATAGGGTTAGGGTTAGGTTTAGGGTTACGGTTAGGTTTAGGGTTAGGGTTAGGGTAAGGATAAGGGTTAGGGTTAAGGTTAGGGATAGGGTTAGGGTTAGGGTTAAGTTTAGGTTTAGAGTGAGGGTAAGGTTAAGGGTTAGGGTTAGGTTTATTGTTAGGGTTATGGTAAGGGTAAGGGTCAGAATTATGGTGAGGTTTAGGTTTAGGGTTAGGCTTAGGGTTAGGGTGAGAGTATGGTCAAGGGTTACGGTTAAGGTTAGGTTTACGTTTAGGGTTAGGGTACTGTAAGTTTTAGGGTGAGGTTTAGGGTTATGGTAAGGGTAAGGGTTAGGTTTAGGGTTTGGGTTAGGTTTGGGGTTAGGGTTAGGGTAAGGATAAGGGTTAGGTTAGGGTTAGGGTTAGGGTTAGGGTTAGGGTTAGGGTTAAGGGTAGGGTTAGGGTGAGCATAGGGGTAAGGGTTAGGGTTAGGTTTATTGTTAGGGATATGGTAAGGGTAAGGGTTAGATTTAGGGTTAGGGTTAGGTTTAGGGTTAGGGTTAGGGTTAGGTTTAGGGTAAGGATAAGTGTTAGGGTTAAGTTTAGGGTTAGGGTTAGGGTTAGGTTTAGGTTTAGGGTTAGGGTTAGGCTAAGGGTAAGGGCTGGGTTTAGGATTATGGTTAGGGTTAGGGTTAGGGTAATGGTTAGGTTAAGGTTAGGGTTAGGGTTAGGGTAAGATTAAGGGTAAGGTTTAGGGTAAGGGTTGGGTTCAGTTTTCGGGTTGGGTTTTAAAGTTAGGTTTAGGGTTAGTGTAAGGGTAAGGGTTAGGATTAGGGTTAGGGTTAGGGTAAGGTTTAGGGTTAGGGTTAGTATTAGGGTTATTTTTAGGGTTACGATTAGGGTTAGGGTTAGGCTTAGTGTTAGGGTTAGCCTTAGGGTAAGGGCAAGGGTTAGGGTTAGGGTTAGGGTTAGGGTTAGGTTTAGGGTAATGGTTAGGGTTAGGTTTAGGTTAAGTGTAAGGTTTAGGGTTAGGGTTAGGTTTTGGGTTAGGGTAAGGGTAAGGGTAAGGGTTAGGGTTAGAGTTAGAGTTAAGTTTAGGTTTACGGTTTGGGTAAGTAAGGGTTAGGGTTAGGGTTAGAGTTAGGGTAAGGGTTAGAGTTAGGGTTAGGGTAGGTGTTAGGGTAAGGATAAGTGTTAGGGTTAGGGTTAGGGTTAGGATAATGGTAAGGTTTAGGGTTAGGGTTAGGGGTTAGTGTTAGTGTTAGGGTTAGGGTTTGGGTAAGTGTTTGGTTTAGGGTTAGGGTTAGGGTTAGTGTTGGGTTTAGGGTTCAGGTTAGGGTAAGGGCAAGGGTTAGGGTTAGGTTTAGGGTTAAGGTTAGGGTTAGGGTTATGGTTAGGTTGAGGTTTAGGGTTAGGTTAAGGGTAAGGGTTAGGGTTAGGGTTATGGTTAGGGTTAGCGTTATGGTTAGGGTTAGGGTAAACATTAAGGTTAGGGATAGGGTTAGGGTTAGGGTTAGGGTTCGGGTTACGGTTAGGGTTAGGTGTTAGGGTTAGTGTTAGGTTTAGGCTTAGGTTTAGGGTAAGGATAAAAGTTAGGGTTAGGGTTCCGGTTAGGTTTAGGTTTAGGGTTAGTGTAAGGGTTAGGGTTAGGGTTAGGGTTATGGTTAAGGTTAGGGTTAGCCTTAGAGTTAGGGTTAGGGTAAGGGTAAGGGATAGGGTAAGGGTAACTGTTAGGGTTAGGGTGAGGGTAAGGGTAAGGGTTGGGGTTAGGTTTATTTTTAGGGTTATTGTAAGGGTAAGGGTCAGAGTTAGGGTTAGATTTAGGTTTATGATTAGGGTTAGGTTTAGGGTTAGGGTAAGGGTTAGGGTTAAGGTTAGGGTTAGTGTTTGGTTTAGGGTTAGGGTTATGGTTAGGGTAAGGGTAAGGTCTAGGGTTAGGATTAGGGTTAGGGTTAGGGTAAGGGTTAGGGTTACTGTTAGCGTTAGGTTTAGGGTTAGGGTTAGGGTAAGGGTAAGGGTTAGGGTTAGGGTTAGGTTCAGGTTTAGGGTTGGGTTTTAAGGTTAGGTTTAGGGTTAGGGTAAGGGTATGTATTAGGGTTAGGTTTAGGGTTAGGGTTAGGGTACGCGTTAGAATAAGGGCAAGTGTTAAGGTTAGGTTTAGGGTTAGGGTTAGGGTAGGGGTTACAGTAAGGGTAAGTGTTAGGGTTAGGTTTAGGTTTAAGGTTAGGTTTAGGGTAAGGGTTAGGGTTAAGGTTAGGGTTAGGGGTTAGGGTTAGGGTTAGGGTTAGGGTAAGGGTAAGGGGTAGGGTTAAGGTTAGGGTTAGGGTTAGCTGTTAGGGTAAGGGTTAGGGTTAGGGTTAGGTATATGGTTAAGGTTAGGGTAAGGGTTAGGGTTAGGGTAAGGATAAGGGTTAGTGTTAAGGTTAGGTAAGGGTAAGAGTTAGGGTTAGGGTTAGGGTTAGGGTTAAAGTTAGGGTTAGGGATAGGGTAAGGGTAAGGGTTAGGGTTACGGTTAGGGTTTGGGTTAGTGTAAGTGTTAGGGTTAGGGTTAGGTTTAGGGATAGGGTAAGGGTAAGCGTTAGGGTGAAGGTTAGGTTTAGGGTTAGGATTAGGATTAGGGTTAGGGTAAGTGTAAGGGTTAGGGTTAGGTTTAGGGTTATGGTAAAGTTAAGGATTTAGTTTAGGGTTAGGATTAGGTTCAGGGTTAGAGTTAGGGTAAGGATAAGGGTTAGGGTTAAGGTTAGGGTGTGGGTTAGGTTTAAGGTTAAGGTTAGGGTTAGGGTGAGGGTAAGGGTAAGGGTAAGGGTTATGTTTAGGTTTTTTGTTAAGGTTATGGTAAGGGTAAAGGTTAGAGTTAGGGTTAGGGTTAGGTTTAGGGTTAGGCTTAGGGTGAGGGTTAGGGTAAGGATAAGGGTTAGGGTTAAGGTTAGGGTTAGGGTTAGGGTTAGGGTTAGGGTTAGGGTTAGGTTTAGGGTTGGGTTTTAAGATTAGGGTTAGGTTTAGATTTCGTGTTAGCGTTAGCGTTAGGGTAAGGGTAAGGGTTGGGGTTAGGGTTAGATTTAGGTTTGGTTAGGGTTAGAGTAAGGGTAAGGGTTAGGGTTAGGGTAAGGGTAAGGTTTATGGTTAGGGTTAGGGCTAGGTTTAGGGTAAGAGTAAGGGTTAGGGTTAGGGGTAGTTTTAGGGTTATCGTAAGGGTAAGGTTTAGGGTTAGGATTTGGTTAGGGTAAGGGTTAGGGTTAGGGTTAGGGTAGGGGTTAGGGTAAGGGTAAGGGTTAGGTTTAGGGTTAGGGATAGGGTTAGTGTTAGGATTAGGGTTAGAGTAAGGGTAAGGGTTAGGGTTAGGGTTAGGGTAAGTGTCAGGTTTAGGGTTAGGGTAAGCGTAATGGTTAGGGTTAGGATTAGGGTTAGGTGTTAGAGTAAGGGTTAGGGTTAAGGTTAGGTATATGGTTAAGGTTAGAGTAAGGGTTAGGGTTACGGTTAGGGTTATGTTTAGGGTTAGGGTTAGGGTAAGTGTAAGGGTTAGGGTTAGGTTTAGGGTTATGTTAGGGTTAAGGTTAGGGTTAGGGTTAGGGTTAGGGTTAGGTTTAGGTTAGGTTTTAGGGTAAGGGTAAGGGTTAGAGTTAGGCTTAGGGTTAGGGTTAGGGAAAGGGTAAGGTTTAGGGTTAGGGTTAGGGTTAGGGTAAGGATTAGGATTAGGTTTAGACCTAAGGTAAGGGTTAGGGTTAGGGTTAGGGTTAGCATTAAGGGTATTGTTAGTTTAGGGGTAAGGTTTAAGGTTAGGGTTAGGGTTATGGTTAGGGTTAGGGTTACGGTAAGGGTTGAGGTTAAGGTTATGCTTAGGGTAAGGATTAGGGTAAGGATAAGAGTTAGGCTTAGGGATAGGGTTAGGATTCAGGTTAGGTTTAGGGTTAGGGTTAGGGTTATGGTAAGGGTTAAGTTTAGGGTTAGGGTTAGGGTAAGCATTAGGGTTAGGTTTAGAATTAGGGTAAGGGTAAGGGTAAGGTTTAGGGTTAGGGTTATTGTTTGGTTTATGGTTAGGATTAGGGTTAGGGTTAGGGTTAGGGTTAGGGTTAGCGTTAGGGTAAGTGTAAGGGTTAGGGTTAGGGTTAAGGTAAGGGTCAGGGTTAGGTTTAGGGTGAGGGTTAGGTTTAGGGTAAGGGTTAGGGTTAGGTTTGGGGTAAGGTTATGGTTTAGGGTTAGGTTTAGGGTTAGGGTTAGGGTAAGGGTAAGGGTTAGGGTTAGGGTTAGGTTTTGGTTTAGGGTTAGGGTTAGGTTTAGTGTTAGGGTTAGGGTAAGGCTAAGTGTTAGGGTTAGGGTTAGGGTTAGGGTAAGGGTTAGACTTAGGGTTATGGTTAGCGTAAGTGTAAGTGTTAGGATTAGGGTTAGGTTTAGGGTAAGTGTTAGGGTAAGGGTTACGGTTAGGGTTAGGTTTAGTGTTGGGGTTAAGGTTAGGGTTAGTGTAAGGGTTAGGGTTATGGTTAGGGTTAGGTTTAGGGTTTGTTTAGGGTTACGGTTACAGTTAGGGTTAGGGTTAGGGTAAGGGTATGTGTTAAGGTTAGGTTTAGGGTTAGGGTTAGGGTTAGGGTTAGGTTTAGGGTAAGAGTTACGGTTAGGTTTAGGGTAAGGGTAAGGTTTAATGTTAGGGTTAGGGTTAGGTTTAGGGTAAGGGCAAGGGTTAGGGTTAGGGTTAGGGTAAGGTTAAGGGTTAGAATTAGGGTTAGGGTTAGGGTTAGGGGAAGAGTAAGGGTTGGGTTTGGGTTAGGGTTAGAGTTACGGTAAGGGTAAGGATAGGGTTAGGGTTCAGGTTAGGGTTGGAGTTAGGGTTAGGTTTAAGCTTAGGGTTAGGGTGAGGATAAGGTAAAGGTTAGGGTTAGGTTTAGGGTTAGGGTTAGGGTTAGGGTTAGGGTTTGGGTTAGGTTTAGGTTTAGGTTTAGGGTTAGGGATAGGGTAAGTGTAAGGGTTAGGGTTAAAGTTTGGTTTATGGTTAGGTTTAGGGTTAGGGTTAGGGTTAGGGTAAGGATAAGGATTAGTTTTAGGATTAGGGTTAGGGTTAGGGTAAGTGTTAGGGTTAGGGTTAGGGTTAGGGTTAGGTTTAGGGTTAGGGTAAGGGTAAGGGTTGGATTAGGGTTAGGGTTAGGTTTAGTGTTGGGGTTAAGGTTAGGGTTAGGATAAGGTTTAGGATTAGGGTTAGAGTTAGGTTTAGGGTTAGGGTTAGGGTTACAGTTAGGGTTAGGGTTAGGGTTACGGTAAGGGTATGTGTTAGGGTTAGGGTTAGGGTTAGTTTTAGGGTTAGCGTTAGGATAAGTGTAAGGGTTAGGGTTAGGGTTAAGGTAAGGGTAAGAGTTAGGGTTAGGGTTAGGTGTTAGGGTTAGGGTTAGGGTTAGGTTTAGGGTTAGGGTTAGGGTAAGGGTAAGGTTTAGGGTTAGGGTTAGGGTTAGGGTTAGGTTTAGGGTTAGGGTTAGGGTTAGGGTTAGGTGTTAGGGTTAGTGTTAGGGTTAGGGATAGGTTTAGGTTTAGGGTTAGGGTAAGGGTAAGTTTTAGGGGTAGGGTTAGGGTTAGGTTTAGTCTTAGGGTTAGGGTAAGGGTAAGGTTTGGGTTAGGGTTAGGGTTAGGGTTAAAGTTAGGGTTAGGGTTAAGGTTAGGGTTAGGGTTATGGTTAGGTTTAGGGTTAGGGTTAAGGTAAGGGTAAGGGTTAGGGTTAGGTTTAGGGTTAGCGAAAGGGTAAGGGTTAGGGTTAGGGTTCGGTTTAGGGTAAGGATTAGGTTTAGGGTTAGGGTTAGGGTAAGGGTTATGGTTAGGGTTAGAGTTAGCATTAAGGTTTAGGGTTAGGGTTAGGGTTTGGTTTAGGGTTAGGGTTAGGGTAAGGGTAAGGTTAGGGTAAGGGTTAGGGTTAGGGTTAAAGTTAGGGTTAGGGTTAAGGTTAGGGTTAAGGTTATGGTTAGGTTAAGGGTTAGGGTTAAGGTAAGGGTAAGGGTTAGGGTTAAGTTTAGGGTTAGCGAAAGGGTAAGGGTTATGTTTAGGGTTAGAGTTAGCATTAAGGTTAGGCGTAGGGTAAGGGTAAGGGTTAGGGTTAGGGTAAGGGTTACGGTTTGGTTTAGGGTTAGGTTTAGGGTTAGGGTTAGTGTAAGGGTAAGGGTTAGTGTTACGGTTAGGGTTTAGGTCAGGGTAAGGGTTAGGGTTAGGGTTAGGGTTAGGGTTAGGTTTAGGGTAAGGGTTAATGTTAGCTTCAGTGTAATGGTATGGTTTAGGTTTAGGGTTAGGGTTAGGGTTAGGTTTTGGGTAAGGGTAAGTGTTAGGGTTAGGGTTAGGTTTACGGTTAGGGTAAAGGGTAAGGTTTAGGGTTAGAGTTAGGGTTAGGGTTAGGGTAAGGGTTAGGTTTAGGGTTAGGGTTAGGTTTGGGGTCGGGTAAGGGTAAGTGTTAGGGTTAGGGTTAGGGAAATGTTAGGGTTAGGAGTTAGGGTTAGTGTTACTGTTAGGTTAAGGGTTAGGGTTAGGGTTAGGGTTAGGGTAAGCGTATGTGTTAGTGTTAGTGTTAGGTATAGGATTAGGTTTAGGGTAATGTTTAGAGTTAGGGTTAGGGTTAGGTTTAGAGGTTGGGGTTAAGGTTAGGGTTAGCGTTAGGGTAAGCTTAAGGGTTAGGGTAAGTGTAGGGTTAGGGATAGGGTTACGGTAGGGTATGGGTTAGGGTTAGTGTTAGGGTTAGGGGTTACTGTTAGGGTTAGGTTTAGTGTTAGGTTTAGGATAAGGGTAAGGGATAGGGTTAGGAATAGGGTTAGGGTTAGAGTTAGGTTTAGGATTATGGTAAGTGTTTGGGTTAGGGTTAGGGTTAAGGTTAGGGTTAGGGTTAGGGTAAGGGTAAGGCTTACATTAGGGTTAGGATCAGGGTTAGGTTAAGGGTTAGGTTTAGAGTTAGGGATAGGTTTAGGGTTAGGTTTAGGGATAGGGTTAGGGTAAGGGTAAGGGTTAGGTTTATGGTTAGTGTTAGTGTTAGGGTTAGGGTTAGGGTAAGGGTAATGGTTAGGGTTAGGTTTCGGGTTAGGGTTAGGGTAAGGGTAAGGGTTAGGTTTAGAGTTAGGGTTAGGTTTAGGGTTTGGGTTAGGGTTAGGGTAAGGGTTAGGGTTAGGGTTTGGGTAAGGGTAAGGGTTAGGGTTAAGGTTAGCGTTAGGGTTAGGTTTAGAGTTAGTGTTAGGGTTAGGGTAACTAAAAGGGGTAGGTTTAGGGTTAGGGTTAGTGTAAGGGTTAGGGTTAGGGTTAAGGTTAGGGTTAGTGGTTAGGGTTAGGGTTAGGGTAATGGTTAGGGTTAGGCTTAGAGGTTAGGATTAGGGTTAGGGTTAATTTATGGGTTAGGGTTAGGGTTTAGGGTTAGTATTAGGGTAAGTGTTAGGGTAACGCCTACGGTTAGGGTTAGGTTTAGGGTTAGGGTTAAGGTTAGTGTAAGGGTAAGGGTTAGGGTTAAGGTTAGGTTTAGGTTTAGGATTGGGGTTAAGGTAAGGGTAAGGTTTAGGGTTACATTTAGGGTCAGGGTTAGGGTAAGGGTAAAGGTGAGGGTTAGGGTTAGGGTTAGGGTTAGGGTAAGGGTAAGGGTTAGGGTTATATTTATGGTTAAGGTTAGGGTAATGGTAAGGGTTAGGGTTAGGGTTAGGATAAGGGTTGGGGTTAGGGTTCGGGTTAGGGTAAAGTTAAGTGTTAGTTTAACGGTAAGGGTTAGGGTTAGGGTTAGGTTTAGGGTTAAGGTATGGGTAAGGATTAGGGTTGGGGTTAGGGGTTATGGTTAGGGTTAGGTTTAGGGTTAGGGTTATGGTAAGGGAAAGGCATAGGTTTAGGGATAGGGTTAGGGTTAGGTTTAGGTTTAGGTTTAGGGTTAGGGAAAGGGTAAGGGTTAGGGTTAGGATTAGGGTTAGGGTTAAGCATAGGGATAGGGTTAGGGTAAGGGTAAGGGTTAGGTTAGGGTTAGGGTTAGGGTAAGGGTTATTGTTAGGGTTAGGGTTAGGGTTAGGCTTAGGGTTAGGGTTAGGGTTAGGGTAAGGGTAAGGGTTAGGGTTAGGTTTAGGGTTAGGTTTGGGTTAAGGTTTGTGTTAGGGTTAGGGTTAGGGTAAGGGTTAGGT
>JANJXV010001966.1:0-10000 GCA_024803745.1 Megascapheus bottae | reverse complement strand
AGGGTTAGGGTTAGGGAAAGAATAAGGGTTTGGGCTAAGGTTAGGTTTAGGGTTAGGGTTAGTGTTAAGGTTAGAGTTAGGTTTACGGTAAGGGTAAGGGTTAGGGTTACTTTTAGGGTTAGGGTTAGGGTCAGGGTAAGGGTTAGGGTTAGGGTTATGTTTAGGGTTACAATTAGGGTTAGGTTTAGAGTTAGGGTAAGAGTAAGGGTTAGTGTTAGGATTAGGATTAGGGTTAGGGTTAGGTTTAGGGTTACGTTTAGGGTTAGGGTTAGGGTAAGAGTAAGGGTCAGGTTTAGGGTGAGTGTTAGGTTTAGTGTTGGGGTTAAGGTAAAGGTTTAGGGTAAGGGTTCGGGTTAGGGTTACGGTTAAGGTAAGGGTGAGGGTTAGGGTTAGGTTTAGGTTTAGGGTAAGGGTTAGAGTTAGGTTTAGGTAAGGGTAAGTTTTAGGGTTAGGGTTAGGTTTAGAGTTAGGGTAAGGGTAAGGGTTAGGTTATGGGTAGGGTTAGGGTTAGGGTAAGGGTTAGGTTTAAAGTTAAGGTTAAGTTTAGGGGTAGGGTTAGGGTTAGGGTTACGGTAAGGGTAAGGGTTAGGGTTATGGTTAGGGTTATGGTTAGGGTCAGGGTTAGGGTTAGGGTAAGTGTAAGGGGTAGGGTTAGGTTTAGCGTTAGGGTTAGGGTAAGGGTAATGGTTAGGTTAGGGTTAGGGTTAGGGTTAAGGTTAGGGTTAGTGTTAGGATAAGGGTAAGGGTTAGGTTAGGGCCAGTGTTAGGGTTAGCGTAAGGGTTAGGGTTAGGGTTAGGTTTAGGGTTAGGGTTAGCGTTAGGGTTAGGGTAAGGGTAAGGGTTTGGGTTAGGTTTAGGGTTAGGGTTAGGGTAAGGGTAAGGGTAAGGTTTAGGCTTAGGGTTAGGGTTAGGTTTAGGGTAAGGGTAAGGGTTAGGTTTAGGGTTAGGGTTAGGTTTAGGGTTAGGGTTAGGGTTATGGTTAGGGAAACCATAAGGGCTAGGGTTAAGGTTAGGTTTAGGGCTAGGGTTAGTGTTAAGGTTAGGATTAGGGTTAGGGTAAGGATAAGGGTTAGGGTTAGGTTTAGTGTTAGGGTTAGGGTAAGGGTAAGGGTTGGGGTTAGGTTTAGTGTTAGGTTGAGGGTTAATGTTAGGGTAAGGCTAAGTGTTAGGGTTAAGGTTAGTGTTAGGTTTAGGGGTAGGGTAAGGGTTAGGGTTAGGATTATGGTTAGGGTTAGGGTGAGGGTTAGGGTTAGGGTTTGGGTTAGGTTTATGTTTAGGGTTAGGTTAAGGGTAAGGTTTAGGGTTAGGGTTAGTTTCAGTGTTGGGGTTAAAGTTAGGGTTAGGGTAAGGGTTAGGGTTAGTGTTAGGGTTAGGTTTAGGGTTAGGTTTAGAGATACGGTTAGGGTTATGGTTAGGGGTAGGGTAAGGGTATTTGTTAGGGTTAGGTTTAGGGTTAGGTTTAGGTTTAGCGTTAGGGTAAGGGTATGGGTTAGGGTTAGGGTCAGGGTTAAGTTTAGGGTAAGGGTTACGGTTAGGTTTAGTGTAAGGGTAAGGTTTAATGTTAGGGTTAGGGTTAGGGTTAGGGTAACGGTAAGGGTTAGGGTTAGGTTTAGGTTTAGGGTAAGGGTAAGGGTTAGGGTTAGGGTTAAAATTTATTGTTGGGGTTAAGGTTAGGGTTAGGGTTAGGGATACGGTAAGGGTAAGCGTTAGGTTAGGGTTAGGGTTAGGGTAAGGGTAAGGGTTAGGGTTAGGGTTAGTGTTAGGTTCAGTGTTGGGGTTAAGGTTAGGGTTAGGATAAGGTTTAGGGTTAAGGTTACGGTTAAGGTAAGGGTAAGGGTTAGTGTTAGGGTTAGGGTTAGGTTTAGGGTAAGGGTAAGGTTTAGGTTTAGGGTTAGTTTTAGGGTTAGGGTAAGGGTAAGGGTTAGGGTTAGGGTTAGGTTTAGGGTTAGGGGAAGGGGAAGGGTTAGGGTTAGGGTTGGGGTGAGGGTAAGGGTAAGTGTTAAGGTTAGTGTTAGGATAAGGATAATTGTTAGGGTTAGGGTTAGGGTTAGGGTAAGGGTTAGGGTTAGGGTTAGGGTTAGGGTTAGGTTTACAGTTGGGGTTAAGGTTAGGGTTAACGTTAGGGTAAGGGTAAGGGTTAGGGTTAGGGTAGGATTAGGGTTAGGGTTAGGGGTTACGGTTAGGGTTAGGTTTAGGGTTAGGGTTAGGGTAAGGGTAAGGGTTTGGGATAGGGTTAGGTTTAGGGTTAGGTTTAGGGTTAGGGTTAGGATAATGGTAATAGTTAGGGTTGGGTTATGGTTAAGGTTAGGATTAGGGTTAGGGTAAGCTTAAGTGTTAGGTTAGGGTTAGGGTTAGGGTTAGGGTAAGGGTTGGGTTTAGAGTTAGGGTAAGGTTTAGGGGTAGGGTTAGGGTTACGGTTAGGGATAGGGTAAGGGTAAGGGTTAGGGTTATGGTTAGGGTTGGGGTTAGGGTTAGGGTTAGGGTTAGGATAAGGGTAAGGGTTAGGGTTAATTTAGGGTTAGGGTTAAGGTAATCGTAAGGGTTAGGTTAGGGTTAGGTTTAGGGTTAAGGTTAGGGTTAGCGTTAGGGTAAGGGTAAGGGTTAGGTTAGGTTTAGGGTTAGGGTTAGTGTTAGGGTAAAGGTTAGGGTTAGGGTTAGGGTTAGGGTTAGGGTTAAGTTTAGGGTTATGGTAAGGGTTAGGTTTAGGGTTAGGGTTAGGGTTAAGGTAAGGGTAAGGCTGAGGGTTAAGTTTAGGGTTAGGTTTAGGGTTAGGGTTAGGTTAAGTGTAAGGGTCAGGGTTAGGTTTAGGGTTAGGTTTAGTGTAAGGGTAAGGGTTAGGTTTAGGGTTAGGGTTAGGTTTAAGTTTAGGGTTAGGGTTATGTTTAGGGAAAGGATAAGGTTTAGGGTTAAGGATCGGTTTATGGCTAGGTTTAGGGTTAAGGTTAGGATTAGGGTTAGGGTAAGGGTAAGGGTTATTGTTAGGTTTAGGGTTAGGGTTAGGGTAACGGTAAGTGTTAGGGTTAAGGTTAGGGTTAGGGTTAGGTTTAGGGTAATGGTTAGGGTTAGCGTAAGGGTTAGCGTTAGGATTAGGGTTAGGGTTAGGGTAAGGGTTAGGGTTAGGTTTGGGTTTAGGTTTCGGTTTATGTTTAGGGTTAGGGTAAGGGTAAGGGTTAGGGTTAGGGTTAGGTTTAGTGTTGGGGTTAAGGTTAGGGTTAGGGTAAGGGTTAGGGTTAGGGTGAGGGTTATTTTTAGGATTAGGTTTAGGGTTACTGTTAGTGTTAGGGTTAGGGTTAGGGTAAGGGTATGTGTTAGGGTTTGCGTTAGGGTTAGTGTTAGGTTTAGCGTAGGGTAAGGTTAAGGGTTAGGGTAAGGGTTAGGATTAATGTAAGTGTAAGGATTAGTGTTAGGGTCACAGTTAGGTTTAGGGAAAGGGTTAGATTTAGGTTTAGTGTAAGGGTAAGTTTTAGGGTTAGGGTTAGGGTAAGGGTAAGGATTAGTGTTAGGCTTAGGGTTAGGTTTAGGGTTAGGGTAAGGGTAAGGGTTAGGGTTAGTGTTAGGGTTAGGGTAAGGGTTAGGGTTAGGGTTGGGGTTAGGGTTGGGGTTAGGGTAAGAGTAAGTGTGAGGGTTTGGGTTAGGGTTAGGATAAGGGTAAGGGTTAGGGTTAGGGTTAGGGTTAGTGATTAGGGTTAGGGTTAGGGTAAGGGTTAGGGTTAGGGTTAGGGGTTAGGATTACGGTTAGAGTTAGGGTAAATGTTAGGGTTAGGGGTTAGTGTTAGTGTCAGGGTTAGGTTAAGGGTTAGGGTTAGGATTAGGGTTAGGGTTAGGATAAGGGTTAGGGTTAGGGTTAGGGTTACGGTAAGGGTAAGTGTTAGGGGAAGGGTAAGAGTTAGGTAAGGGTTAGGGTTAGGGTTGTGGTTAGGGTTAGGGTTAGGGTAAGGGTAAGGTTTAGGGTTAGGGTTAGGGGTTACCGTTAGGGTTAGGGTTAGGGTTAGGGTTATGGTAAGGGTAAGGCATAGGGTTAGGGATAGGGTTTGGGTTAGGGTTATGTTTAGGGTTATGGTTAGGGTAAGGGTAAGGGTTAGGGTTAGCGTTAGGGTTAGGGATAAGGTTAGGGGTAGGGTTAGGCTAAGGGTAAGGGTTAGGGTAGGTTTAGGGTTAGGGTAATGGTTAGGGTTAGGGTTAGTGTTAGGTTTAGGGTTAGGGTTAGGGTAAAGGTAAGGGTAAGGGTTAGGGTTAAGATTAGGGTAGGGTTAGGGTTAGGCTTAGGGTAATGGTAAGGGTTAGGGTTAGGTTTAGTGTTTGGGTTAGAGTTAGGGTAAGGGTAAGGTTTAGGTTAAGGGTTAGGGTAGTTTTAGGATTAGGGTTAGGGTTAGGGTTAGGTTTAGGGAAAGGATAAGGTTTAGGTCTAAAGTTAGGTTTACGGTTAGGGTTAGGGTTAGTGTTAGGGTAAGGGTAAGGGTTAGGGTTACTTCTAGGGTTAGGGTTAGGGTAAGGGTAAGGGTTAGGGTAGGGTTAGGGTTAGGTTTAGGTTTAGGTTTAGGTTTAGGGTTACGGTAAGAGTAATTGTTAGGGTTAGGCTTAGGGTTAGGTTTAGCGTAAGGGTTAGGGTTAGGGTTAAGTTTAGGGTTAGGTTAGCGTTAGGGTTAGGGTTAGGGTAAGGGTAAGGGTTAGGGTTAGGGTTAGTGTTAGGTTTAGTGTTGGGATTAAGGTTAGGGTTACGGTCAGCGTTAGACTTAGGGTTACGGTTAAGATAAGGGTAAGGGTTAGGGTTAGGGTTAGGTTTAGGGTAAGGGTTAGAGTTAGGTTTAGGGTAAGGGTAAGGTTTAGGGTAAGGGTTAGGTTTAGGGTTAGGGTAAGGGTAAGGTTAGGGTTAGGGTTAGGTTTAGGGTAAGGTTTAGGGTTAGGGTAAGGGTAAGGGTTAGAGTTAGGGTTAGGGTGATGGTTAGGGGTAGGGTTAGGCTAAGGTTAAGGGTTAGGGTAGGGTTAGGGTTAGGGTAATGGTTAGGGTTAGGGTTAGTGTTAGGTTTAGGGTTAGGGTTAGGGTAAGGGTAAGGGTAAGGGTTAGGGTTAAGATTAGGGTAGGGTTAGGGTTAGGCTTAGGGTAATGGTAAGGGTTAGGGTTAGGTTTAGTGTTTGGGATAGGATTAGGGTAAGGGTAAGGTTTAGGTTAAGGGTTAGGGTAGTTTTAGGATTAGGGTTAGGGTTAGGTTTAGGTTTAGGGAAAGGATAAGGTTTAGGTCTAAAGTTAGGTTTACGGTTAGGGTTAGGGTTAAGGTTAGGGTTAGTGTTAGGGTAAGGGTAAGGGTTAGGGTTACTTCTAGGGTTAGGGTTAGGGTAAGGGTAAGGGTAAGGGTTAGGGTAGGGTGAGGGTTAGGTTAAGTTTAGGTTTAGGGTTAGGGTAAGAGTAATTGTTAGGGTTAGGCTTAGGGTTAGGTTTAGCGTAAGGGTTAGGGTTAGGGTTAAGTTTAGGGTTAGGTTAGCGTTAGGGTTAGGGTTAGGTTAAGGGTAAGGGTTAGGGTTAGGGTTAGTGTTAGGTTTAGTGTTGGGATTAAGGTTAGGGTTACGGTCAGCGTTAGACTTAGGGTTACGGTTAAGATAAGGGTAAGGGTTAGGGTTAGGGTTAGGTTTAGGGTAAGGGTTAGATTTAGGTTTAGGGTAAGGGTAAGGTTTAGGGTAAGGGTTAGGTTTAGGGTTAGGGTAAGCGTAAGGTTAGGGTTAGGGTTAGGTTTAGGGTAAGGTTTAGAGTTAGGGTAAGGGTAAGGGTTAGAGTTAGGGTTAGGGTGATGGTTAGGGGTAGGGTTAGGCTAAGGGTAAGGGTTAGGGTAGGGTTAGGGTTAGGGTAATGGTTAGGGTTAGGGTTAGTGTTAGGTTTAGGGTTAGGGTTAGGGTAAGGGTAAGGGTAAGGGTTAGGGTTAAGATTAGGGTAGGGTTAGAGTTAGGCTTAGGGTAATGGTAAGGGTTAGGGTTAGGTTTAGGTTTAGGGAAAGGATAAGGTTTAGGTCTAAAGTTAGGTTTACGGTTAGGGTTAGGGTTAAGGTTAGGGTTAGTGTTAGGGTAAGGGTAAGGGTTAGGGTTACTTCTAGGGTTAGGGTTAGGGTAAGGGTAAGGGTAAGGGTTAGGGTAGGGTTAGGGTTAGGTTAAGTTTAGGTTTAGGGTTAGGGTAAGAGTAATTGTTAGGGTTAGGCTTAGGGTTAGGTTTAGCGTAAGGGTTAGGGTTAGGGTTAAGTTTAGGGTTAGGTTAGCGTTAGGGTTAGGGTTAGGTTAAGGGTAAGGGTTAGGGTTAGGGTTAGTGTTAGGTTTAGTGTTGGGATTAAGGTTAGGGTTACGGTCAGCGTTAGACTTAGGGTTACGGTTAAGATAAGGGTAAGGGTTAGGGTTAGGGTTAGGTTTAGGGTAAGGGTTAGATTTAGGTTTAGGGTAAGGGTAAGGTTTAGGGTAAGGGTTAGGTTTAGGGTTAGGGTAAGCGTAAGGTTAGGGTTAGGGTTAGGTTTAGGGTAAGGTTTAGAGTTAGGGTAAGGGTAAGGGTTAGAGTTAGGGTTAGGGTGATGGTTAGGGGTAGGGTTAGGCTAAGGGTAAGGGTTAGGGTAGGGTTAGGGTTAGGGTAATGGTTAGGGTTAGGGTTAGTGTTAGGTTTAGGGTTAGGGTAAGGGTAAGGGTAAGGGTTAGGGTTAAGATTAGGGTAGGGTTAGGGTTAGGCTTAGGGTAATGGTAAGGGTTAGGGTTAGGTTTAGTGTTTGGGATAGGATTAGGGTAAGGGTAAGGTTTAGGTTAAGGGTTAGGGTAGTTTTAGGATTAGGGTTAGGGTTAGTGTTAGGTTTAGGGAAAGGATAAGGGTTAGGTCTAAAGTTAGGTTTACGGTTAGGGTTAGGGTTAAGGTTAGGGTTAGTGTTAGGGTAAGGGTAAGGGTTAGGGTTACTTCTAGGGTTAGGGTTAGGGTAAGGATAAGGGTTAGGGTAGGGTTAGGGTTAGGTTTAGGTTTAGGTTTAGGGTTAGGGTAAGAGTAATTGTTAGGGTTAGGCATAGGGTTAGGTTTAGCGTAAGGTTTAGGGTTAGGGTTAAGTTTAGGGTTAGGTTAGGGTTAGGGTTAGGGTTAGGGTAAGGGTAAGGGTTAGGGTTAGGGTTAGTGTTAGGTTTAGTGTTGCGGTTAAGGTTAGGGTTACGGTCAGCGTTAGGCTTAGTGTTACGGTTAAGATAAGGGTAAGGGTTAGGGTTAGGGTTAGGTTTAGAGTAAGGGTTAGAGTTAGGTTTAGGGTAAGGGTAAGGTTTAGGGTAAGGGTTAGGTTTAGGGTTAGGGTAAGGGTAAGGGTTAGGGTTAGGATTAGGTTTAGGGTTAGGTTTAGGGTTAGGGTAAGGGTAAGGGTTAGAGTTAGGGTTAGGGTGATGGTTAGAGTTAGGGTAAGGGTTAGGGTTAGGGTTAGGGTTGGGGTGAGGGTTATGGTAAGTGTTAGGGTTAGGGTTAGGTTTAGGATAAGAGTAAGGGTTAGGGTTAGGGTTAGGTTAGGGTGAGGGATTAGGGTTAGGGTTAGGGTTAGGGTTAGGTTTTGGTTTAGGCTTATGGTAAGGGTAGGGGTTAGGGTTAGGTGTTAGGTTTAGGTTAGGTAGAGTAGGTAGGGTTAGGGTTAGGGTTAGGTAGGGTGAGGATTAGGGTTAGGGTTAGGGTTAGGGTTAGGTTTTGGTTTAGGCTTAGGGTAAGGGTAAGAGTTACGGTTAGGGTTAGGGTGAGAGTTAGGGGTAAGGGTATGTGTTAGGGTTGGGGTTAGCGTTAGTGTAAGGTAAGATTTAGGGTTAGGGATAGGGTTTAGGTATGGGTAAGGGTTAGGGTTCTTGTTAGGATTAAGTTTAGGGTAAGGGTTAGGGTTAGGTTTAGGGTAAGGGGTAAGGTTTAGGGTTAGGTTTAGGGTTATGGTTAGGGTAGGTTAGGGTAAGTGTTAGGGTTGGATTAGGGTTAGGTTTAGGGTTGGGGTTGGGGTATGTTTAGTGTTAGGGTTAGGGTTAGGGTTAAGATAAGGGTAAGGGTTAGGGTTAGGGTTAGCGTTAGGTTTAGGGTAAGGGTAAGTGTTAGTTGTTAGGGTTAGGGGTTAGGTTTATGGTAAGGGTTAGAGTGAGATTTAGGGTAAGGGTAAGGTTTAGGGTTAGGTTATGTTTAGGGTTATGGTTAGGGTAAGGGTTAGGTTGGTTGAGGTTTAGGTTAGGTAGGTTAGGGTAGGTAGGGTTAGGGTATGGGTTAGGGTTAGGGTAAGGTGGGTTAGGGTTAGGTTTTAGGGTTAGTGGTAGGTTAGGGTAAGGGTTATGATAAGAGGTAAGGTGTTAGGGTTAGGTTAGGTTTAGGGTAAGGTAGGGTTAGGGTTAGGGTAAGGGTATAGGTTAGGGTAAAGGTTAAGGGTTAGGTTTTTAGGGTTAAGGTTAAGGGTTAGGGTAAGGTAAGGGTAAGGGTTAGGTTAGGGTTAGGTTAGGGTTAAGTGTTAAGTGTTAAGGATAAGGTTAAGGTAGGGTAGGGTTAGGGTTAGGGGTTACGGGTGTTTGGGTTAGGGTAAGGGTTAGGGGTAGGGTTAGGTTTAGGGTTAGGTTTAGGGTTTGGGTTAGGGTAAGGGTTAGGGGTAGGGTTAGGTTTAGGGTTAGGTTTACGGTTAGGTAAGGGTAAGGGTTAGGGTTCGGGTTATGGTTAGGTTTAGGGTGAGGGTTGTAGTTAGGTTTAGGGTAAGTGTAGGTTTAGGGTTAGGGTTAGGTTAAGGGTTAGGGTTAGGGTTAGGGTTAGGGTTAGGGTTAGGTTTAGGTTAGGGTTAGGGTAGGGGTTAGGGTTAGGGTTAGGGTTAGGGTAGGGTTAGGGGGGTTAGGGTTAGGGTTGGGTTGGGGTGTGGGTGAGGGTAAGGGTAGGGTTAGGGTTGTGGGTTGGTTGGGTTAGGGGTAGTGTAGGGTAGTGTTAGGGTTAGGGTGTGGGTTAGGGTTAGGGTTGGGTTAGGGTTGGGGTTGGGTTGGGTGGGGGTTAGGTTAGGGTAAGTTAGGGTTAGGTAGGGTTAGGTTGGGGTAGGGGTAGGGTTAGGGTTAGGGGTTACGGTTAGGGATAGGTTTAGGGTAAGGGTTATGATAAGGGTAAGGGTTCAGGATGGGTTTAGGGTTAAGGTTAGGCTTAGGGTTAGGGTAAGTGTTAGGCTTAGGGTTAGGCTTGTGGTGAGGGTAAGGGTAAGTTTTATGGTTAGGGATAGGTTTAGGATAAGTGTAAGGGTTAGGGTTAGGGTTAGGGTTAGGGTAAGGATTAGGGTTAGGGTTAGGGTTAGGTTTGGATTAGGCTTAGGGTAAGGTTAAGGGTTATGGTTAGGTTAATTTTAGTGTTGGAGTTAAGGTTAGGGTTAGGGTAAGGGATAGTGTTAGGGTTAGGTTTAGTGTTAGGTTTAGGGTAACCGTTAGGGTTAGGTTGAGGGTTAGGGTAAGGGTATGTGTTAGGGTTAGGGTTAGCGTTAGGGTAAGGGTAAGATTTAGGGTTAGGGTTAGGGTTAAGGTAAGGGTAAGGGTTAGGGGTAGGGTTAGGATTAGGTTTAGGTAAGGGTTAGGGTTAGGTTTAGGGTAAGGTTAAGGTTTAGGGTTAGGGTTAGGGTTAGGGTAAGGGTTAGGGTTAGCTTTAAGGTTATTTTTAGGGTTACGGTAAGGGTAAGGGTTGGGTTAGGGTTACGGTTAGTGTTAGGGTAAGGGTTAGGGTTAGGTTTAGGGTTGAGTTTGGGGTAAGGTTAAGTGTTAGGATTAGGGTTAGTGTTAAGATAATGGTAAGGGTTAGGGTTAGGGTTAGGTTAAGGGTAAGTGTTACTGTTAGGGTTAGGGTTAGGGTTAGGGAAAGGGTTATTGTTAGGGTTGGGGTTAGGATTAGAGTTAGGGTTAGGGTTAGGTTAAGGGTAAGGGTTAGGGTTAGGGTGAGGGTTTGGGTTAGGGTAAGGGTAAGTGTTAGTGTTAGGGTTAGGGTTAGGGAAAGGGTTATGGTTACGGTGAGGGTTAGGTTTAGGGTTAGGGT
>JANJXV010001965.1:0-58475 GCA_024803745.1 Megascapheus bottae | reverse complement strand
TGTGTGACGTCATAGAATGGAGCTGTGTGAATTCAGAATGGAGGTGTGTGAAGTCATAGAATGGAGGTGTGTGTAGTCAAAATGGAGGTTTGTGAACTCAAGGAATGGAGGTGTGTGAAGTCTTGGAATGGAGGTGTGAAGTCCAAGAATGGAGGTGTGTGAGTCAAACTATGGAGGTGTGTGAAGTCACAGAATGGAGGTGTGTGAAGTCACAGACTGGAGGTGTGTGAAGTCAAAATGGAGGTGTGTGAAGTCACAGAATGGAGGTGTGTGAAGTCACAGAATGGAGGTGTTTGAAGTAAAAATTGTGGTGTGTGAATTCACAAATGGAGGTGTGTGAAGTCAGAATGGAGCTGAGTGAAGTCATAGAATGGAGGTGGGTGAAGGCAGAATGGAAGTGTGTGAACTCGTAGAATGGAGGAGTGTGAAGTCAAAATGGAGGTGTGTGAAGTCATAGAATGGTGGTTTTTGATGTCAAAGAATGGATGTGTGTGAAGTCATAGAATGGAGGTGTGTGAACTCAGATTGGAGGTGTGTGAAATCACAGAAGGGAGGTGTGTCAACTCAGAAACGAGGTGTGTGAAGTCATAGAATGGAGGTGTGTGAAGTCACAGAATGAAGGTGTGTGAAGTCATAGAAGTAGGTGTCTGAAGTCACAGAATGGAGGTGTGTGAAGACACAGAATGGAGGTGTGTGAACTCAGAGAGGAGGTGTGTGAAGTCACAGAATGGAGGTGTGTGAAGTCATAGAATGGAAGTGTGTGAAGTCATAGAATGGAGGTGTGTGAAGTCAGAGTGGCGGTGTGTGGAGTCACAGAATGGAGGTGTGTAAACCCAGAATGGAGGTGTGTGAAGTCACAGAATGGAGGAGTGTGAAGTCATAGAATGGAGGTGTCTGAAGTCATACAATGGATGTTGCTGAAGTAAGAATGAAGGTGTGTGAACGCATAGAATGGAGGTGTATGAACTCATAGAATGGAGGTGAGTGAATTCAGGGAACGGAGGTGTGTGAAGTCAAAGAATGGAGGTGTATGATGTCAAACAATGGAAGTGTGGGAAGTCATAGAATGGAGGTGTGTGAAGTCTTAGAATGGAGGTGTGTGAAGTCATAGAATGGAGGTGTGTGAAGTCACAGAAGGGATGTGTGTGAAGTCACAGAATGGAGGTGTGTAAAGTCACAGAGTGGAGGTGTGTGAAGGCTCAGAATGGAGATGTGTGAAGTCAGAATAGAGGTGTGCGAAGTCATAGAATGGAGGTGTGTGAAGTCAGAATGGAGATGTGTGAAGTCATAGAATTGTGGTTTTTGAAGTGACAGAATGGATGTGTGTGAAGTCATAGAATAGAGGTGTGTGAAGTCAGATTAGAGGTATGTGAAGTCACATAATGGATGTGTGTCTACTCAGAAATGAGGTATGTGAAGTCATAGAATGGAGGTGTGTGAAGTCACAGAATTGAGGTGTGTGAAGTCAGAATGGAGGTGTGTGAATTCAGAATGGAGGTATATGAAGTCAGAGAATGGAGGTGTGTGAAGTAACAATGCAGGTGTGTGAACTGATAGAACATAGATGTGTGAAGTCACAATGTAGGTCTGTGAAGTCATAGAATGGAGGTGTGTGAAGTCATAGAATGGAGGTGTGTTAAGTCACAAAATGGAGGTGTGTAAAGTCATATAACGGAGGTGTGTGAAGTCACAGAATGGAGGTGTTTGAACTCAGAATGGAGGTGTGTGAAGTCACAGAATGGAGGTGTGTGAAATCATAGAATGGGGATGTGTTAAGTCACAGAATGGAGGTGTGTGAAATCGTAGAATGGAGGTGTGAGAAGTCAGAGAATCAAGGTGTGTGAAGTCACAGAATGGAGGTGTCTGAAGTCACAAAATGGAGGTGTGTGAACTCACAATGGAGGTGAGTGAAGTCACAGAATGGAGGTGTGTGAAGTCATAGAATGGAAGTGTGTGAAGTCATAGAATGTAGGTGTGTGATGTCAGAATGGAGGTGTGTGAAGTCACAGAATGGAGGTGTGTGACGTCATAAATGTTGGTGTGTGAAGTCATAGAATGGAGGTTTGAAGTCATAGAATGAAGCTGTGAAGTCACAGAATGGAAGTTTGTGAAGTCACAGAAGGCAGGTGTGTGAAGTCCCAGAATAGAGTTGTGTGAAATCACAATGGAGGTGTGTGAATTCATAGAATGGAGGTTTGTGAAGTCAAACAATGGAAGTGAGTGAAGTCATAGAATGGAAGTGTGTGAAGTCAAAATGGAGGTGTGAGAAGTCTGAGAATGGAGGTGTGTGAAGTCAAAGAATTGAGGTGTGTGAAGTTAAAATTGTGGTGTGTGAAATCACAAATGCAGGTGTGTGAAGTCACAGAATGGAGGTGTGTGAAGTCACAATGGAGGAGTGTGAAGTCAAAGAATGGATGTGTGTGAAGTCATAGAATGGAAGTGTATGAAGTCAATGAATGGAGGTTTGTGAAGTCAAACATTGGAAGCGTGTGAAGTTACAGAATGGGGGTGTGTGAAGTCATAGAATGGAGGTGTGTGAAATCAGAGAATGGAGGTGTGTGAAGTCAGAATGCAGGTGTGTGAAGTCATAGAATGGAGGTGTGTGAAGTCATAGATTGGAAGCGTGTGAAGTCAAAGAATGGAGGTGTGTGAAGTCATAGATTGAAGGTGTGGGGAAGTCATAGTATGGAGGTGTGTGAAGTCACAGAAAGGAGGTGTGTGAAGTCACAGAATGGAGTTGTGTGAAGTCACAATGGAGGTGTGTAAAGTCATAGGATGGAGGTGTGTGAAATCAAACAATGGAGGTTTGTGAAGTCATAGAATGGATTGTGTGTGAAATCACAGAATGGAGGTGTGTGAAGTCACAGAATGGAGATGTGTAAAGTCACAGAGTGGAGGTGTGTGAAGTCACAGAATGTAGGTTTGTGAAGTCATAGAATGGAGGTGTGTGAAGTCACAGAATGCAGGTGTGTGAAGTCAGAATAGAGGTGTGCGAAGTCATAGAATGGAGGTGTGTGAAGTCAGAATGGAGCTGTGTGAAGTCATAGAATGGATGTGTGTGAAGTCAGAATGGAGGTGTGTGAACTGATAGAATGGAGGTGTATGAAGTCACAAGGCAGGTGTGTGAAGTCACAGAATGGATGTGTGTGAACTCAGAAAGGAGGTGTGTGAACTCATAGAATGGAGGTCTGTGAAGTCATAGCATGGAGGTGTGTGAAATCATAGAATGGAGGTGTGTGAAGTCACAGAATTGAGGTTTGTGAAGACAGAATGGAGGTGTGCGAAGTCAGAATGGAGGTGTGTGAAGTCAGATAATGGAGGTGTGTGAAGCCACAATGCAGGTGTTTGAACTCATAGAATGGAGGTGTGTGAAGTAACAATGTAGGTTTCTGAAGTCATAGAATGGAGGTGTGTGAAGTCATCGAATGGATGTGTGTGAAGTCACAGAATGTAGGTGTGTGATGTCATAGAATGGAGGTGTGTGCAGTCACAGAATGGAGGAGTGTGAAGGCATAGAATGGAGGTGTGTGAAGTCATAGATTGGAGGTGTGTTAAGTCACAGAATGGAGGTGTGTGAATTCATGGAATGGATGTGTGTGAAGTCAAAGAATGGATGTGTATGATGTCAAACAATGGAAGTGTGTGAAGACATAGAATGGAGGTTTGACAAGTCTTAGAATGGAGGTGTGTGAAGTCATAAAATGGAGGTGTCTGAAGTCATAGAATGGATATCGCTGAAGTAAAAATGAAGGTGTGTGAACTCATAGAATGTAGTTGTTTGAACTCATAGAATGGAGGTGTGTGAATTCATGGAATGGATGTGTGTGAAGTCAAAGAATGGAGGTGTATGATGTCACACAATGGAAGTGTGTGAAGACATAGAATGGAGGTTTGTCAAGTCTTAGAATGGAGATGTGTGTGAATTCATAGAATGGAGGTGTGAGAAGTCACAGGAGGGAGGTGTGTGAAGTCACAGAATGGAGGTGTGTAAAGTCACAGAGTGGAGGTGTGTGAAGGCACAGAATGCAGGGGTGTGAAGTCAAAGAATGGAGGTATGTGAAGTCACAGAATGGAGGGGTGTGAAGTCAGAATAGAGGTGTACGAAGTTATAGAATGGAGGTATGTGAAGTCAGAATGGAGCTGTGTGAAGTCATAGAATGGAGGTGCGTGAAGTCACAAAATGGAGGTGTGTGAAGTCATATAATGGAGGTGTGTGAAGTCACAGAATGGAGGTGTGTGAAGTCACAATGGTGGTGTGTGAATTCACAAATGGAGGTGTGTGAAGTCAGAAGGCAGCTGAGGGAAGTCATAGAATGGAGGTGGGTGAAGGCAGAATGGAATTGTGTGAACTCGTAGAATGGAGGTGTGTGAAGTCAAAATGGAGGTGTGTGAAGTCATAGAACGGTGGTTTTTGATATCAAAGAATGGAGGTGTATGAAGTCATAGACTGGAGGTGTGTGAACTCAGATTGGAGGTGTGTGAAATCAAAGAAAGCAGGTGTGTCAATTCAGAAACGATGTGTGTGAAGTTATAGAATGGAGGTGTGTGAAGTCATAGAATCGAAGTGTGTGTAATCATAGAATGGAGGTGTGTGAAGTCAGAATGGAGATGTGTGAAGTCATAGAATGGAGGTGTGTGAAGTCACAATGCAGGTGTGTGAACTCATAGAATTGAGGTGGATGAAGTCACAATGCAGGTGTGTGAAGTCATAGAATGGAGGTGTGTGAAGTCATAGAATGGAGGTGGTGAAGTCACAGAATGGTGGTGTGTGAAGTCATAGAATGGAGGGGTGTGAAGTCATAGAATGGAGGTGTGTTAAGTCATAGAATGGAGGTGTGGAAGTCACAGAATGGAGGTGTGTGAAGTCACAGAATGGAGGTGTGTGAAGTCATACAATGGAGGTGTGTGAAGTCACAGAATGGTGGGGTGTGAATTCATAGAAGGGATTTGTGTGAAGTCATAGAATGGAGGTGTGTGAAGTCACATAATGGAGGTGTGTGAAGTCACAGAATGGAGGTGTGTGAAGACACAGAATGGAAGTGGGTGAACTCCCAATGGAGGTGTGTGAAGTCACAGAATGGAGGTGTGTGAATTCATAGAAGGGAGGTGTGTGAAGTCATAGAATGTAGGTGTGTGAAGTCACAGAATGGAAGTGTGTGAAGTCAAAATGGAGGTGTGTGAAGTCAGAGAATGGACGTGTGTGAAGTCACAGAATGGAGGTGTGTGAAGTCAAAATGGAGGTGTGTGAAGTCAAAGAATGGATGTGTTTGAAGTCATAGAATGGAGGTGTATGAAGTCATGGAATGGAGGTGTGTGAAATCAAACATTGGAAGTGTGTGAAGTTACAGAATGGAGGTGTGTGAAGTCATAGAATGGAGGTGTGTGAAGTCAGAGAATGGAGGTGTGTGAAGTCAGAATGCAGGTGTGTGAAGTCATAGAATGGAGATGTGTGAAGTCATAGATTGGAAGTGTGTGAAGTCATAGATTGGAGGTGTGTGAAGTCACAGAGGGAGGTGTGTGATGTCACAGAATGGAGATGTGTGAACTCAGAATGGAGGTGTGGGAAGTCACAGAATGGAGGTTTGTGAAGTCATAGAATGGAGGTGTGTGAGGTCATAGAATGGATGTTTCTGAAGTAAGAATGAAGGTGTGTGAAGTCATAGAATGGAGGTGTGTGAAGTCATAGAATGGAGGTGTGTGAAGTCACAGAATGGAGGTGTGAGAAGTCAGAATGGAGGTGTGAAGTCATAGAATAGAGGTCGGTGAAGTCATAGAAAGGATTTGTTGGAAATCATAGAATAGAGGAGAGTGAAGTCAAAGAATGGAGTTGAGTGAAGTCACAGATCCGAGGTCTGAGAAGTCATAGAATGGAGCTGTGTGATGTCAGAATTGAGGAGTGTGAAGTCCTAGAATGGATGTGTGTGAACTCATAGAATCTTGGTGTGTGACGTCACAATGGAAGTGTGTGAAGTCACAGAATGGAGGTGTGTGAAGTCATATATTGGAGGTGTGTGAAGTCAGAATGGAGGTGTGTAAAGTCACAGAATGGAGGTGTGTAAACTCAGAATGGAGGTGTGTGAAGGCATAGAATGGAGGTGTGTGAAGTCACAGAATGGAGGTGTGTGAAGTCATAGAATGGAGGTGTGTGAAGTCATAGAATGGAAGTGTGTGAAGTCATAGAATGGATGTTTCTGAAGTGAGAATGAAGGTCTGTGAAGTAATAGAATGGAGGTGTGTGAAGTCAAAATGGAGGTGTGTGAACTCATAGAATGGAGGTGTGTGAAGTCACAGATTGGAGGTGTGTGAAGTCAGAATGGAGGTGTGAAGTCATAGAATGGGGGTGGGTGAAGTCATGGAAAGGAGGTGTGGAAAGTCATAGAATGGAGAAGTGTGAAGTCATAGAGTGGAGCTGAGTGAAGTCACATATTCAAAGTCTGTGAAATCATAGAATGGAGGTTTGTTAAGTCATAATGGACGTGTATGAACTCATAGAATGGAGGTGTGTGAAGTCACAATGGAGGTGTGTGAAGTCATAGAATGGGGGTGTTTGAAGTCACAGAATGGAGGTGTGTGAAATCATAGAATGGAGGTGTGTGAAGTCAGAATGGAGGTGTGTGAAGTCACAGAATGGAGGTGTGTGAAGTCACAGAATGGAGGTGTGTGAAGTCAGGGAATGGAGGAGAGTGAAGTCACAGAATCGAGGTGTGTGAACTCAGAATGAACGTGTGTGAAGTCACAGAATGGAGGTGTGAGAAGTCACAGAATGGAGGTGTGTGAAGTCATAGAATGGAAGTGTGTGAAGTCATATAATGGAGGTTTGTGAAGTAAGAATGTAAGTGTGTGAAGTCACCGAATGGAGTTGTGTGAACTCAGAATGGAGGTGTGTGAATTCACAAAATGGAGGTTTTTGAAGTCATAGAATGGAGTTGTGTGAGGTCATAGAATGGATGTTTCTGAAGTAAGAATGAAGGTGTGTGAAGTCATAGAATGGAGGTGTGTGAAGTCATAGAATGGAGGTGTGTGAAGTCACAGAACGGAGGTATCTGAAGTCAGAATCGAGGTGTGAAGTCATAGAATAGAGGTGGGTGAAGTCATAGAAAGGAGGTGTGGGAAGTCATAGAATGGAGCAGTGTGAAGTCATAGAATGGAGGTGAGTGAAGTCACAGATTCGAGGTCTGTGAAGTCATAGAATAGAGGTGTGTGAAGTCAGAATGGAGGTGTGTGAAGTCCTAGAATGGAGGTATGTGAACTCATAGAATGGAGGTGTGTGACGTCACAATGGAAGTGTGTGAAGTCACAGAATGGAGGTGTGTGAAGTCATATATTGGAGGTGTGTGAAGTCAGAATGGAGGTGTGTAAAGTCACAGAATGGAGGTGTGTAAACTCAGAATGGAAGTGTGTGAAGACATAGAATGGAGGTGTGTGAAGTCACAGAATGGAGGTGTGTGAAGTCATAGAATGGAGGTGTGTGAAGTCATAGAATGGAGGTGTGTGAAGTCATAGAATGGATGTTTCTGAAGTGAGAATGAAGGTGTGTGAAGTAATAGAATGGAGGTGTGTGAAGTCAAAATGGAGGAGTGTGAACTCATAGAATGGAGGTGTGTGAAGTCAGAATGGAGGTGTGTGAACTCACAGAATGGAGATGTGTGAAGTCACAGAATGGAGGTGTGTGAAGTCAGGGAATGGAGGAGTGTGAAGTCACAGAATCGAGGTGTGTGAACTCAGAATGAAGGTCTGTGAAGTCACAGAATGGAGGTGTGTGAAGTCCTAGAAGGGAAGTGTGTGAAGTCATAGAATGGAGGTGTGTGAAGTAAGAATGGAGGTGTGTGAAGTCAGAGAATGGAGGTGTTTGAAGTCATAGAATGGAGGTGTGCGAAGTCATAGAATGGAGGTGTGTGAAGTCACAGAATGGAGGTGTGTGAAGTCACGAAATGGAGGTCTGTGAAGTCACAGAATGGAGGTGTGTGAACTCAGAATGGAGGTGTGCGAAGTCACAGAATGGAGGTGTGTGAAGTCATAGAATGGAAGTGTGTGAAGTCATAGAATGGAGGTTTGTGAAGTAAGAATGGAAGTGTGTGAAGTCACCGAATGGAGTTGTGTGAACTCAGAATGGAGGTGTGTGAATTCACAGAATGGAGGTTTGTGAAGTCATAGAATGGAGTTGTGTGAGGTCATAGAATGGATGTTTCTGAAGTAAGAATGAAGGTGTGTGAAGTCATAGAATGGAGGTGTGTGAAGTCATAGAATGGAGGTGTGTGAAGTCACAGAATGGAGGTATCTGAAGTCAGAATCGAGGAGTGAAGTCATAGAATAGAGGTGGGTGAAGTCATAGAAAGGAGGTGTGGGAAGTCATAGAATGGAGCAGTGTGAAGCCATAGAGTGGAGGTGACTGAAGTCACAGATTCGAGGTCTGTGAAGTCATAGAATAGAGGTATGTGAAGTCAGAATGGAGGTGTGTGAAGTCATAGAATGGAGGTATGTGAACTCATAGAATGGAGGTGTGTGATGTCACAATGGAAGTGTGTGAAGTCACAGAATGGAGGTGTGTGAAGTCATACATTGGTGTGTGAAGTCAGAATGGAGGTGTGTGAAGTCACAGAATGGAGGTGTGTGAACTCAGATTGGAGGTGTGTGAAGTCACAGAATGGAGGTGTGTGAAATCATACATTGGTGTGTGAAGTCAGAATGGAGCTGTGTGAAGTCACAGAATGGAGGTGTGTGAACTCAGACTGGAGGTGTGTGAAGTCATAGATGGAGGTGTGTGAAGTCATAGTATGGAGTTGTGTGAAATCATAGAATGGAGTTTTGTTAATTCACAGAATTGAGGAGTGTGAAGTCAGAATGGCGGAGTGTGAAGTCATAGAATGGAGGTGTTTGAAGTCATAATGGAGGTGTGTGAAGACAGAGGATGGAGGTGTGTGAAGTCACAGAATGGAGGTGTGTGAAGTCATAGAATGGAGGTGTGTGAAGTCATAGAAGGGATGTTTGTGAAGTAAGAATGAAGGTGTATGAAGTCATAGAATGGAAGTGTGTGAAGTCACAGAATGGAGGTGTGTGACGTCATAGAATGGAGCTGTGTGAATTCAGAATGGAGGTGTGTGAAGTCATAGAATGGAGGTGTGTGTAGTCAAAATGGAGGTTTGTGAACTCAAGGAATGGAGGTGTGTGAAGTCTTGGAATGGAGGTGTGTGAAGTCCAAGAATGGAGGTGTGTGAAGTCAAACTATGGAGGTGTGTGAAGTCACAGAATGGAGGTGTGTGAAGTCACAGACTGGAGGTGTGTGAAGTCAAAATGGAGGTGTGTGAAGTCACAGAATGGAGGTGTGTGAAGTCACAGAATGGAGGTGTTTGAAGTAAAAATTGTGGTGTGTGAATTCACAAATGGAGGTGTGTGAAGTCAGAATGGAGCTGAGTGAAGTCATAGAATGGAGGTGGGTGAAGGCAGAATGGAAGTGTGTGAACTCGTAGAATGGAGGAGTGTGAAGTCAAAATGGAGGTGTGTGAAGTCATAGAATGGTGGTTTTTGATGTCAAAGAATGGATGTGTGTGAAGTCATAGAATGGAGGTGTGTGAACTCAGATTGGAGGTGTGTGAAATCACAGAAGGGAGGTGTGTCAACTCAGAAACGAGGTGTGTGAAGTCATAGAATGGAGGTGTGTGAAGTCACAGAATGAAGGTGTGTGAAGTCATAGAAGTAGGTGTCTGAAGTCACAGAATGGAGGTGTGTGAAGACACAGAATGGAGGTGTGTGAACTCAGAGAGGAGGTGTGTGAAGTCACAGAATGGAGGTGTGTGAAGTCATAGAATGGAAGTGTGTGAAGTCATAGAATGGAGGTGTGTGAAGTCAGAGTGGCGGTGTGTGGAGTCACAGAATGGAGGTGTGTGAACCCAGAATGGAGGTGTGTGAAGTCACAGAATGGAGGAGTGTGAAGTCATAGAATGGAGGTGTCTGAAGTCATACAATGGATGTTGCTGAAGTAAGAATGAAGGTGTGTGAACGCATAGAATGGAGGTGTATGAACTCATAGAATGGAGGTGAGTGAATTCAGGGAACGGAGGTGTGTGAAGTCAAAGAATGGAGGTGTATGATGTCAAACAATGGAAGTGTGGGAAGTCATAGAATGGAGGTGTGTGAAGTCTTAGAATGGAGGTGTGTGAAGTCATAGAATGGAGGTGTGTGAAGTCACAGAAGGGATGTGTGTGAAGTCACAGAATGGAGGTGTGTAAAGTCACAGAGTGGAGGTGTGTGAAGGCTCAGAATGGAGATGTGTGAAGTCAGAATAGAGGTGTGCGAAGTCATAGAATGGAGGTGTGTGAAGTCAGAATGGAGATGTGTGAAGTCATAGAATTGTGGTTTTTGAAGTGACAGAATGGATGTGTGTGAAGTCATAGAATAGAGGTGTGTGAAGTCAGATTAGAGGTATGTGAAGTCACATAATGGATGTGTGTCTACTCAGAAATGAGGTATGTGAAGTCATAGAATGGAGGTGTGTGAAGTCACAGAATTGAGGTGTGTGAAGTCAGAATGGAGGTGTGTGAATTCAGAATGGAGGTATATGAAGTCAGAGAATGGAGGTGTGTGAAGTAACAATGCAGGTGTGTGAACTGATAGAACATAGATGTGTGAAGTCACAATGTAGGTCTGTGAAGTCATAGAATGGAGGTGTGTGAAGTCATAGAATGGAGGTGTGTTAAGTCACAAAATGGAGGTGTGTGAAGTCATATAACGGAGGTGTGTGAAGTCACAGAATGGAGGTGTTTGAACTCAGAATGGAGGTGTGTGAAGTCACAGAATGGAGGTGTGTGAAATCATAGAATGGGGATGTGTTAAGTCACAGAATGGAGGTGTGTGAAATCGTAGAATGGAGGTGTGAGAAGTCAGAGAATCAAGGTGTGTGAAGTCACAGAATGGAGGTGTCTGAAGTCACAAAATGGAGGTGTGTGAACTCACAATGGAGGTGAGTGAAGTCACAGAATGGAGGTGTGTGAAGTCATAGAATGGAAGTGTGTGAAGTCATAGAATGTAGGTGTGTGATGTCAGAATGGAGGTGTGTGAAGTCACAGAATGGAGGTGTGTGACGTCATAAATGTTGGTGTGTGAAGTCATAGAATGGAGGTTTGAAGTCATAGAATGAAGCTGTGAAGTCACAGAATGGAAGTTTGTGAAGTCACAGAAGGCAGGTGTGTGAAGTCCCAGAATAGAGTTGTGTGAAATCACAATGGAGGTGTGTGAATTCATAGAATGGAGGTTTGTGAAGTCAAACAATGGAAGTGAGTGAAGTCATAGAATGGAAGTGTGTGAAGTCAAAATGGAGGTGTGAGAAGTCTGAGAATGGAGGTGTGTGAAGTCAAAGAATTGAGGTGTGTGAAATTAAAATTGTGGTGTGTGAAATCACAAATGCAGGTGTGTGAAGTCACAGAATGGAGGTGTGTGAAGTCACAATGGAGGAGTGTGAAGTCAAAGAATGGATGTGTGTGAAGTCATAGAATGGAAGTGTATGAAGTCAATGAATGGAGGTTTGTGAAGTCAAACATTGGAAGCGTGTGAAGTTACAGAATGGGGGTGTGTGAAGTCATAGAATGGAGGTGTGTGAAATCAGAGAATGGAGGTGTGTGAAGTCAGAATGCAGGTGTGTGAAGTCATAGAATGGAGGTGTGTGAAGTCATAGATTGGAAGCGTGTGAAGTCAAAGAATGGAGGTGTGTGAAGTCATAGATTGAAGGTGTGGGGAAGTCATAGTATGGAGGTGTGTGAAGTCACAGAAAGGAGGTGTGTGAAGTCACAGAATGGAGTTGTGTGAAGTCACAATGGAGGTGTGTAAAGTCATAGGATGGAGGTGTGTGAAATCAAACAATGGAGGTTTGTGAAGTCATAGAATGGATTGTGTGTGAAATCACAGAATGGAGGTGTGTGAAGTCACAGAATGGAGATGTGTAAAGTCACAGAGTGGAGGTGTGTGAAGTCACAGAATGTAGGTTTGTGAAGTCATAGAATGGAGGTGTGTGAAGTCACAGAATGCAGGTGTGTGAAGTCAGAATAGAGGTGTGCGAAGTCATAGAATGGAGGTGTGTGAAGTCAGAATGGAGCTGTGTGAAGTCATAGAATGGATGTGTGTGAAGTCAGAATGGAGGTGTGTGAACTGATAGAATGGAGGTGTATGAAGTCACAAGGCAGGTGTGTGAAGTCACAGAATGGATGTGTGTGAACTCAGAAAGGAGGTGTGTGAACTCATAGAATGGAGGTCTGTGAAGTCATAGCATGGAGGTGTGTGAAATCATAGAATGGAGGTGTGTGAAGTCACAGAATTGAGGTTTGTGAAGACAGAATGGAGGTGTGCGAAGTCAGAATGGAGGTGTGTGAAGTCAGATAATGGAGGTGTGTGAAGCCACAATGCAGGTGTTTGAACTCATAGAATGGAGGTGTGTGAAGTAACAATGTAGGTTTCTGAAGTCATAGAATGGAGGTGTGTGAAGTCATCGAATGGAGGTGTGTGAAGTCACAGAATGTAGGTGTGTGATGTCATAGAATGGAGGTGTGTGCAGTCACAGAATGGAGGAGTGTGAAGGCATAGAATGGAGGTGTGTGAAGTCATAGATTGGAGGTGTGTTAAGTCACAGAATGGAGGTGTGTGAATTCATGGAATGGATGTGTGTGAAGTCAAAGAATGGATGTGTATGATGTCAAACAATGGAAGTGTGTGAAGACATAGAATGGAGGTTTGACAAGTCTTAGAATGGAGGTGTGTGAAGTCATAAAATGGAGGTGTCTGAAGTCATAGAATGGATATCGCTGAAGTAAAAATGAAGGTGTGTGAACTCATAGAATGTAGTTGTTTGAACTCATAGAATGGAGGTGTGTGAATTCATGGAATGGATGTGTGTGAAGTCAAAGAATGGAGGTGTATGATGTCACACAATGGAAGTGTGTGAAGACATAGAATGGAGGTTTGTCAAGTCTTAGAATGGAGATGTGTGTGAATTCATAGAATGGAGGTGTGAGAAGTCACAGGAGGGAGGTGTGTGAAGTCACAGAATGGAGGTGTGTAAAGTCACAGAGTGGAGGTGTGTGAAGGCACAGAATGCAGGGGTGTGAAGTCAAAGAATGGAGGTATGTGAAGTCACAGAATGGAGGGGTGTGAAGTCAGAATAGAGGTGTACGAAGTTATAGAATGGAGGTATGTGAAGTCAGAATGGAGCTGTGTGAACTCATAGAATGGAGGTGCGTGAAGTCAGAATGGAGGTGTGTGAAGTCATAGAATGGAGGTGGTGAAGTCACAGAATGGTGGTGTGTGAAGTCATAGAATGGAGGGGTGTGAAGTCATAGAATGGAGGTGTGTTAAGTCATAGAATGGAAGTGTGGAAGTCACAGAATGGAGGGGTGTGAAGTCACAGAATGGAGGTGTGTGAAGTCATACAATGGAGGTGTGTGAAGTCACAGAATGGTGGGGTGTGAATTCATAGAAGGGATTTGTGTGAAGTCATAGAATGGAGGTGTGTGAAGTCACATAATGGAGGTGTGTGAAGTCACAGAATGGAGGTGTGTGAAGACACAGAATGGAAGTGGGTGAACTCCCAATGGAGGTGTGTGAAGTCACAGAATGGAGGTGTGTGAATTCATAGAAGGAGGTGTGTGAAGTCATAGAATGTAGGTGTGTGAAGTCACAGAATGGAAGTGTGTGAAGTCAAAATGGAGGTGTGTGAAGTCAGAGAATGGACGTGTGTGAAGTCACAGAATGGAGGTGTGTGAAGTCAAAATGGAGGTGTGTGAAGTCAAAGAATGGATGTGTTTGAAGTCATAGAATGGAGGTGTATGAAGTCATGGAATGGAGGTGTGTGAAATCAAACATTGGAAGTGTGTGAAGTTACAGAATGGAGGTGTGTGAAGTCATAGAATGGAGGTGTGTGAAGTCAGAGAATGGAGGTGTGTGAAGTCAGAATGCAGGTGTGTGAAGTCATAGAATGGAGATGTGTGAAGTCATAGATTGGAAGTGTGTGAAGTCATAGATTGGAGGTGTGTGAAGTCACAGAGGGAGGTGTGTGATGTCACAGAATGGAGATGTGTGAACTCAGAATGGAGGTGTGGGAAGTCACAGAATGGAGGTTTGTGAAGTCATAGAATGGAGGTGTGTGAGGTCATAGAATGGATGTTTCTGAAGTAAGAAGGAAGGTGTGTGAAGTCATAGAATGGAGGTGTGTGAAGTCATAGAATGGAGGTGTGTGAAGTCACAGAATGGAGGTGTGAGAAGTCAGAATGGAGGTGTGAAGTCATAGAATAGAGGTCGGTGAAGTCATAGAAAGGATTTGTTGGAAATCATAGAATAGAGGAGAGTGAAGTCAAAGAATGGAGTTGAGTGAAGTCACAGATCCGAGGTCTGAGAAGTCATAGAATGGAGCTGTGTGATGTCAGAATTGAGGAGTGTGAAGTCCTAGAATGGATGTGTGTGAACTCATAGAATCTTGGTGTGTGACGTCACAATGGAAGTGTGTGAAGTCACAGAATGGAGGTGTGTGAAGTCATATATTGGAGGTGTGTGAAGTCAGAATGGAGGTGTGTAAAGTCACAGAATGGAGGTGTGTAAACTCAGAATGGAGGTGTGTGAAGACATAGAATGGAGGTGTGTGAAGTCACAGAATGGAGGTGTGTGAAGTCATAGAATGGAGGTGTGTGAAGTCATAGAATGGAAGTGTGTGAAGTCATAGAATGGATGTTTCTGAAGTGAGAATGAAGGTCTGTGAAGTAATAGAATGGAGGTGTGTGAAGTCAAAATGGAGGTGTGTGAACTCATAGAATGGAGGTGTGTGAAGTCACAGATTGGAGGTGTGTGAAGTCAGAATGGAGGTGTGAAGTCATAGAATGGGGGTGGGTGAAGTCATGGAAAGGAGGTGTGGAAAGTCATAGAATGGAGAAGTGTGAAGTCATAGAGTGGAGCTGAGTGAAGTCACATATTCAAAGTCTGTGAAATCATAGAATGGAGGTTTGTTAAGTCAGAATGGACGTGTATGAACTCATAGAATGGAGGTGTGTGAAGTCACAATGGAGGTGTGTGAAGTCATAGAATGGGGGTGTTTGAAGTCACAGAATGGAGGTGTGTGAAATCATAGAATGGAGGTGTGTGAAGTCAGAATGGAGGTGTGTGAAGTCACAGAATGGAGGTGTGTGAAGTCACAGAATGGAGGTGTGTGAAGTCAGGGAATGGAGGAGAGTGAAGTCACAGAATCGAGGTGTGTGAACTCAGAATGAACGTGTGTGAAGTCATAGAATGGAGGTGTGAGAAGTCACAGAATGGAGGTGTGTGAAGTCATAGAATGGAAGTGTGTGAAGTCATATAATGGAGGTTTGTGAAGTAAGAATGGAAGTGTGTGAATTCACCGAATGGAGTTGTGTGAACTCAGAATGGAGGTGTGTGAATTCACAAAATGGAGGTTTTTGAAGTCATAGAATGGAGTTGTGTGAGGTCATAGAATGGATGTTTCTGAAGTAAGAATGAAGGTGTGTGAAGTCATAGAATGGAGGTGTGTGAAGTCATAGAATGGAGGTGTGTGAAGTCACAGAACGGAGGTATCTGAAGTCAGAATCGAGGTGTGAAGTCATAGAATAGAGGTGGGTGAAGTCATAGAAAGGAGGTGTGGGAAGTCATAGAATGGAGCAGTGTGAAGTCATAGAATGGAGGTGAGTGAAGTCACAGATTCGAGGTCTGTGAAGTCATAGAATAGAGGTGTGTGAAGTCAGAATGGAGGTGTGTGAAGTCCTAGAATGGAGGTATGTGAACTCATAGAATGGAGGTGTGTGACGTCACAATGGAAGTGTGTGAAGTCACAGAATGGAGGTGTGTGAAGTCATATATTGGAGGTGTGTGAAGTCAGAATGGAGGTGTGTAAAGTCACAGAATGGAGGTGTGTAAACTCAGAATGGAAGTGTGTGAAGACATAGAATGGAGGTGTGTGAAGTCACAGAATGGAGGTGTGTGAAGTCATAGAATGGAGGTGTGTGAAGTCATAGAATGCAGGTGTGTGAAGTCATAGAATGGATGTTTCTGAAGTGAGAATGAAGGTGTGTGAAGTAATAGAATGGAGGTGTGTGAAGTCAAAATGGAGGAGTGTGAACTCATAGAATGGAGGTGTGTGAAGTCACAGAATGGAGGTGTGTGAAGTCAGAATGGAGGTGTGAAGTCATAGAATGGGGGTGGGTGAAGTCATGGAAATGAGGTGTGGGAAGTCATAAAATGGAGAATTGGGAAGTCATAGAGTGGAGGTGAGTGAAGTCACATATTCAAAGTCTGTGAAATCATAGAATGGAGGTTTGTGAAGTCAGAATGGAGGTGTATGAACTCATAGAATGGAGGTGTGTGAAGTCACAATGGAGGTGTGTGAAGTCATAGATTGGGGGTGTTTGAAGTCACAGAATGGAGGTGTGTGAAGTCATAGAATGGAGGTGTGTGAAGTCAGAATGGAGGTGTGTGAACTCACAGAATGGAGGTGTGTGAAGTCACAGAATGGAGGTGTGTGAAGTCAGGGAATGGAGGAGTGTGAAGTCACAGAATCGAGGTGTGTGAACTCAGAATGAAGGTCTGTGAAGTCACAGAATGGAGGTGTGTGAAGTCCTAGAAGGGAAGTGTGTGAAGTCATAGAATGGAGGTGTGTGAAGTAAGAATGGAGGTGTGTGAAGTCAGAGAATGGAGGTGTTTGAAGTCATAGAATGGAGGTGTGCGAAGTCATAGAATGGAGGTGTGTGAAGTCACAGAATGGAGGTGTGTGAAGTCACGAAATGGAGGTCTGTGAAGTCACAGAATGGAGGTGTGTGAACTCAGAATGGAGGTGTGAGAAGTCACAGAATGGAGGTGTGTGAAGTCATAGAATGGAAGTGTGTGAAGTCATAGAATGGAGGTTTGTGAAGTAAGAATGGAAGTGTGTGAAGTCACCGAATGGAGTTGTGTGAACTCAGAATGGAGGTGTGTGAATTCACAGAATGGAGGTTTGTGAAGTCATAGAATGGAGTTGTGTGAGGTCATAGAATGGATGTTTCTGAAGTAAGAATGAAGGTGTGTGAAGTCATAGAATGGAGGTGTGTGAAGTCATAGAATGGAGGTGTGTGAAGTCACAGAATGGAGGTATCTGAAGTCAGAATCGAGGAGTGAAGTCATAGAATAGAGGTGGGTGAAGTCATAGAAAGGAGGTGTGGGAAGTCATAGAATGGAGCAGTGTGAAGCCATAGAGTGGAGGTGACTGAAGTCACAGATTCGAGGTCTGTGAAGTCATAGAATAGAGGTATGTGAAGTCAGAATGGAGGTGTGTGAAGTCATAGAATGGAGGTATGTGAACTCATAGAATGGAGGTGTGTGATGTCACAATGGAAGTGTGTGAAGTCACAGAATGGAGTTGTGTGAAGTCATACATTGGTGTGTGAAGTCAGAATGGAGGTGTGTGAAGTCACAGAATGGAGGTGTGTGAACTCAGATTGGAGGTGTGTGAAGTCACAGAATGGAGGTGTGTGAAATCATACATTGGTGTGTGAAGTCAGAATGGAGCTGTGTGAAGTCACAGAATGGAGGTGTGTGAACTCAGACTGGAGGTGTGTGAAGTCATAAATGGAGGTGTGTGAAGTCATAGTATGGAGTTGTGTGAAATCATAGAATGGAGTTTTGTTAATTCACAGAATTGAGGAGTGTGAAGTCAGAATGGCGGAGTGTGAAGTCATAGAATGGAGGTGTTTGAAGTCATAATGGAGGTGTGTGAAGACAGAGGATGGAGGTGTGTGAAGTCACAGAATGGAGGTGTGTGAAGTCATAGAATGGAGGTGTGTGAAGTCATAGAAGGGATGTTTGTGAAGTAAGAATGAAGGTGTATGAAGTCATAGAATGGAAGTGTGTGAAGTCACAGAATGGAGGTGTGTGACGTCATAGAATGGAGCTGTGTGAATTCAGAATGGAGGTGTGTGAAGTCATAGAATGGAGGTGTGTGTAGTCAAAATGGAGGTTTGTGAACTCAAGGAATGGAGGTGTGTGAAGTCTTGGAATGGAGGTGTGTGAAGTCCAAGAATGGAGGTGTGTGAAGTCAAACTATGGAGGTGTGTGAAGTCACAGAATGGAGGTGTGTGAAGTCACAGACTGGAGGTGTATGAAGTCAAAATGGAGGTGTGTGAAGTCACAGAATGGAGGTGTGTGAAGTCACAGAATGGAGGTGTTTGAAGTCAAAATTGTGGTGTGTGAATTCACAAATGGAGGTGTGTGAAGTCAGAATGGAGCTGAGTGAAGTCATAGAATGGAGGTGGGTGAAGGCAGAATGGAAGTGTGTGAACTCGTAGAATGGAGGAGTGTGAAGTCAAAATGGAGGTGTGTGAAGTCATAGAATGGTGGTTTTTGATGTCAAAGAATGGAGGTGTGTGAAGTCATAGAATGGAGGTGTGTGAACTCAGATTGGAGGTGTGTGAAATCACAGAAGGGAGGTGTGTCAACTCAGAAACGAGGTGTGTGAAGTCATAGAATGGAGGTGTGTGAAGTCACAGAATGAAGGTGTGTGAAGTCATAGAAGTAGGTGTCTGAAGTCACAGAATGGAGGTGTGTGAAGACACAGAATGGAGGTGTGTGAACTCAGAGAGGAGGTGTGTGAAGTCACAGAATGGAGGTGTGTGAAGTCATAGAATGGAAGTGTGTGAAGTCATAGAATGGAGGTGTGTGAAGTCAGAGTGGCGGTGTGTGGAGTCACAGAATGGAGGTGTGTGAACCCAGAATGGAGGTGTGTGAAGTCACAGAATGGAGGAGTGTGAAGTCATAGAATGGAGGTGTCTGAAGTCATACAATGGATGTTGCTGAAGTAAGAATGAAGGTGTGTGAACGCATAGAATGGAGGTGTATGAACTCATAGAATGGAGGTGAGTGAATTCAGGGAACGGAGGTGTGTGAAGTCAAAGAATGGAGGTGTATGATGTCAAACAATGGAAGTGTGTGAAGTCATAGAATGGAGGTGTGTGAAGTCTTAGAATGGAGGTGTGTGAAGTCATAGAATGGAGGTGTGTGAAGTCACAGAAGGGATGTGTGTGAAGTCACAGAATGGAGGTGTGTAAAGTCACAGAGTGGAGGTGTGTGAAGGCTCAGAATGGAGATGTGTGAAGTCAGAATAGAGGTGTGCGAAGTCATAGAATGGAGGTGTGTGAAGTCAGAATGGAGATGTGTGAAGTCATAGAATTGTGGTTTTTGAAGTGACAGAATGGATGTGTGTGAAGTCATAGAATAGAGGTGTGTGAAGTCAGATTAGAGGTATGTGAAGTCACATAATGGATGTGTGTCTACTCAGAAATGAGGTATGTGAAGTCATAGAATGGAGGTGTGTGAAGTCACAGAATTGAGGTGTGTGAAGTCAGAATGGAGGTGTGTGAATTCAGAATGGAGGTATATGAAGTCAGAGAATGGAGGTGTGTGAAGTAACAATGCAGGTGTGTGAACTGATAGAACATAGATGTGTGAAGTCACAATGTAGGTCTGTGAAGTCATAGAATGGAGGTGTGTGAAGTCATAGAATGGAGGTGTGTTAAGTCACAAAATGGAGGTGTGTGAAGTCATATAACGGAGGTGTGTGAAGTCACAGAATGGAGGTGTTTGAACTCAGAATGGAGGTGTGTGAAGTCACAGAATGGAGGTGTGTGAAATCATAGAATGGGGATGTGTTAAGTCACAGAATGGAGGTGTTTGAAATCGTAGAATGGAGGTGTGAGAAGTCAGAGAATCAAGGTGTGTGAAGTCACAGAATGGAGGTGTCTGAAGTCACAAAATGGAGGTGTGTGAACTCACAATGGAGGTGAGTGAAGTCACAGAATGGAGGTGTGTGAAGTCATAGAATGGAAGTGTGTGAAGTCATAGAATGTAGGTGTGTGATGTCAGAATGGAGGTGTGTGAAGTCACAGAATGGAGGTGTGTGACGTCATAAATGTTGGTGTGTGAAGTCATAGAATGGAGGTTTGAAGTCATAGAATGAAGGTGTGAAGTCACAGAATGGAAGTTTGTGAAGTCACAGAAGGCAGGTGTGTGAAGTCCCAGAATAGAGTTGTGTGAAATCACAATGGAGGTGTGTGAATTCATAGAATGGAGGTTTGTGAAGTCAAACAATGGAAGTGAGTGAAGTCATAGAATGGAAGTGTGTGAAGTCAAAATGGAGGTGTGAGAAGTCTGAGAATGGAGGTGTGTGAAGTCAAAGAATTGAGGTGTGTGAAGTTAAAATTGTGGTGTGTGAAATCACAAATGCAGGTGTGTGAAGTCACAGAATGGAGGTGTGTGAAGTCACAATGGAGGAGTGTGAAGTCAAAGAATGGATGTGTGTGAAGTCATAGAATGGAAGTGTATGAAGTCAATGAATGGAGGTTTGTGAAGTCAAACATTGGAAGCGTGTGAAGTTACAGAATGGGGGTGTGTGAAGTCATAGAATGGAGGTGTGTGAAATCAGAGAATGGAGGTGTGTGAAGTCAGAATGCAGGTGTGTGAAGTCATAGAATGGAGGTGTGTGAAGTCATAGATTGGAAGCGTGTGAAGTCAAAGAATGGAGGTGTGTGAAGTCATAGATTGAAGGTGTGGGGAAGTCATAGTATGGAGGTGTGTGAAGTCACAGAAAGGAGGTGTGTGAAGTCACAGAATGGAGTTGTGTGAAGTCACAATGGAGGTGTGTGAAGTCATAGGATGGAGGTGTGTGAAATCAAACAATGGAGGTTTGTGAAGTCATAGAATGGATTGTGTGTGAAATCACAGAATGGAGGTGTGTGAAGTCACAGAATGGAGATGTGTAAAGTCACAGAGTGGAGGTGTGTGAAGTCACAGAATGTAGGTTTGTGAAGTCATAGAATGGAGGTGTGTGAAGTCACAGAATGCAGGTGTGTGAAGTCAGAATAGAGGTGTGCGAAGTCAGAGAATGGAGGTGTGTGAAGTCAGAATGGAGCTGTGTGAAGTCATAGAATGGATGTGTGTGAAGTCAGAATGGAGGTGTGTGAACTGATAGAATGGAGGTGTATGAAGTCACAAGGCAGGTGTGTGAAGTCACAGAATGGATGTGTGTGAACTCAGAAAGGAGGTGTGTGAACTCATAGAATGGAGGTCTGTGAAGTCATAGCATGGAGGTGTGTGAAATCATAGAATGGAGGTGTGTGAAGTCACAGAATTGAGGTTTGAGAAGACAGAATGGAGGTGTGCGAAGTCAGAATGGAGGTGTGTGAAGTCAGATAATGGAGGTGTGTGAAGCCACAATGCAGGTGTTTGAACTCATAGAATGGAGGTGTGTGAAGTAACAATGTAGGTTTCTGAAGTCATAGAATGGAGGTGTGTGAAGTCATCGAATGGAGGTGTGAAGTCACAGAATGTAGGTGTGTGATGTCATAGAATGGAGGTGTGTGCAGTCACAGAATGGAGGAGTGTGAAGGCATAGAATGGAGGTGTGTGAAGTCATAGATTGGAGGTGTGTTAAGTCACAGAATGGAGGTGTGTGAATTCATGGATTGGATGTGTGTGAAGTCAAAGAATGGATGTGTATGATGTCAAACAATGGAAGTGTGTGAAGACATAGAATGGAGGTTTGACAAGTCTTAGAATGGAGGTGTGTGAAGTCATAAAATGGAGGTGTCTGAAGTCATAGAATGGATATCGCTGAAGTAAAAATGAAGGTGTGTGAACTCATAGAATGTAGTTGTTTGAACTCATAGAATGGAGGTGTGTGAATTCATGGAATGGATGTGTGTGAAGTCAAAGAATGGAGGTGTATGATGTCACACAATGGAAGTGTGTGAAGACATAGAATGGAGGTTTGTCAAGTGTTAGAATGGAGATGTGTGTGAATTCATAGAATGGAGGTGTGAGAAGTCACAGGAGGGAGGTGTGTGAAGTCACAGAATGGAGGTGTGTAAAGTCACAGAGTGGAGGTGTGTGAAGGCACAGAATGCAGGGGTGTGAAGTCAAAGAATGGAGGTATGTGAAGTCACAGAATGGAGGGGTGTGAAGTCAGAATAGAGGTGTACGAAGTTATAGAATGGAGGTATGTGAAGTCAGAATGGAGCTGTGTGAACTCATAGAATGGAGGTGCGTGAAGTCACAATGGAGATGTGTGAAGTCATAGAATGGTGGTTTTTGAAGTCACAGAATGGAGGTGTGTGAAGTCATAGAATGGAGGTGTGTGAAGTCACAGAATGGAGGTGTTTGAACTCAGAATGGAGCTGTTTGAAGTCATAGATGGAGGTGTGTGTAGTCACAGTATGGAGGTGTGTGAAATCATAGAATGGAATTTTGTGAATTCACAGAATAGAGCTGTGTGAAGTCAGAATGGAGGAGTGTGAAGTCATAGAATGGAAGTGTGTGAAGTAGGAATGGATGTGTGTGAACTCAGAGAATGGACGTGTGAGAAGTCACACTGGAGGTGTGTGAAGACATAGAATGGAGGTGTTTGAAGTCACAGAATGGAGGTGTGTGAAGTCATAGAATGGAGGTGTGTGAAGTCATAGAATGGAGGTGTGTGAAGTCATAGCATGAATGTTTCTGAAGTAAGAATGAAGGTGTGTGAAGTAATAGAATGGAGGTGTGTGAAGTCAAAATGGAGGTGTTAGAACTCATAGAATGGTGGTGTGTGAAGTCACAGAATGGAGTTGTGTGAAGTCAGAATGGAGGTGTGAAATCATAGAATGGGTGTGAGTGAAGTCATAGAAAGGAGGTGTGGGAAGTCAGAGAATGGAGAAGTGTGAAGTCATAGAGTGGAGGTGAGTGAAGTCACAGATTCGAAGTCTGTGAAGTCATAGAATGGAGGTTTGTGAAGTCAGAATGGAGGTGTGTGAACTCATAGAATGGAGGTGTGTGAAGACATAATGGAGGTGTGTGAAGTCATAGAATGGAGGTGTTTGAAGTCACAGAATGGAGGTGTGTGAAGTCATAGAATGGAGGTGTGTGAAGTCAGAATGTAGGTGTGTGAAGACAAAAAATGGAGGTGTGTGAAGTCATAGAATGGAGGTGTGTGAAGTCACAGAATGGAGGTGTGTGAAGTCATAGAATGGAGGTGTGTGAAGTCATAGAATGGAGGTGTGTGAAGTCACAGAATGGAGGTGTGTGAAGTCACGGAATTGAGGTGTGTGAAGTCACAGAATGGAGGTGTGTGAACTCAGAATGGTGGTGTGTGAAGTCACAGAATGGAGGTGTGTGAAGTCCTAGAATGGAAGTTTGTGAAGTCATAGAATGGAAGTGTGTGAAGTAAGAATGGAGGTGTGTGAAGTCAGAGAATGGAGGTGTATGAAGGCATAGAATGGAGGTGTGTGAAGTCATAGAATGGAGGTGTGTGAAGTCAAAATTGTGGTGTGTGAATTCACAAATGGAGGTTTGTGAAGTCAGAATGGAGCTGAGTGAAGTCATAGAATGGAGGTGGGTGAAGGCAGAATGGAAGTGTGTGAACTCGTAGAATGGAGGTGTGTGAAGTCAAAATGGAGGTGTTTGAAGTCACAGAATGAAGGTGTGTGAAGTCATAGAAGGAGGTGTCTGAAGTCACAGAATGGAGGTGTGTGAAGACACAGAATGGAGGTGTGTGAACTCAGAGAGGAGGTGTGTGCAGTCACAGAATGGAGGTGTGTGAAGTCATAGAATGGAGGTGTGTGAAGTCAGAATGGAGGTGTGTGAAGTCGCAGAATGGAGCTGTGTGAACCCAGAATGGAGGTGTGTGAAGTCACAGAATGGAGGTGTGTGAAGTCATAGAATGGAGGTGTATGAAGTCATAGAATGGATGTTGCTGAAGAAAGAATGAAGGTGTGTGAAGTCATAGAATGGAGGTGTCTGAAGTCATAGAATGGATGTTGCTGAAGTAACAATGAATTTGTGTGAACTCATAGAATGGAGGTGTGTGAACTTATACAATGGAGGTGTTTGAATTCATGTAACGGAGGTGTGTTAAGTCAAAGAATGGAGGTGTATGATGTCAAACAATGGAAGTGTGTGAACTCATATAATGGAGGTGTGTGAAATAATATAATGGAGGTGTGTGAAGTCACAGAAGGGAGGTGTGTGAATTCTCAGAATGGAGGTGTGTAAAGTCACAGAGTGGAGGTGTGTGATGGCACAGAATGGAGGGGTGTGAAGTCAAAGAATGGAGGAATGTGAAGTCACAGAATGGAGATGTGTGAAGTCAGAATAGAGGTGTGCGAAGTCATAGAATGGAGGTGTGTGAAGTCAGAATGGAGCTGTGTGAACTCATAGAATGTAGGTGTGTGAAGTCACAATGGAGATGTGTGAAGTCATGGAATGGTGGTTTTTGAAGTCACAGAATGGAGGAGTGTGAAGTCATAGAATGGAGGTGTGTGAAGTCAGATTGGAGGTATGTGAAGTCACAGAATTGAGGTGTGTCAAGTCAGAAATGAGGTATGTGAAGTCATAGAATGGAGGTGTGTGAAGTCACAGAATTGAGGTGTGTGAAGTCAGGATGGAGGTGTGTGAATTCAGAATGTAGGTGTGTGAAGTCATAGAATGGAGGTGTGTGAAGTCATAGAATGGAGGTGTGTAAAGTCACAAAATGGAGGTGTGTGAAGTCATATAATGGAGGTGTGTGAAGTCACAGAATGGAGGTGTGTGAACTCACAATGTAGGTGAGTGAAGTCACAGAATGAAGGTGTGTGAAGTCATAGAATGGAAGTGTGGGAAGTCATAGAATGTAGGTGTGTGATGTCAGAATGGAGGTGTGTGAAGTCACAGAATGGAGTTGTGTGACATCATAAATGTTGGTGTGTGAAGTCATAGAATGGAGGTGTGAAGTCACAGAATGAAGATGTGAAGTCATAGAATGGAGGTGTGTGAAATCACAGAAGGCAGGTGTGTAAAGTCACAGAATGGAGGTGTGTAAAGTCACAGAGTGGAGGTGTGTGATGTCTCAGAATAGATGAGTGTGACGTCAAAGGATGGAGGTGTTTGAAGTCATAGAATGTTGGTTTTTAAAGTCACAGAATGGAGGTGTGTGAAGTCATAGAATGGAGGTGTGTGAAGTCATAGAATGGAGGTGTGTGAAGTCACAGAATGGAGGTGTGTGAACTCATAGAATGGAGGTCTGTGAAGTCATAGAATGGAGGTGTGTGAAGTCACAGATGGAGGTGTGTGAAGTCACAGAATGGAGGTGTGTGAAGTCACAGAATGGAGGTGTGTGAACCCAGAATGGAGGTGTGTGCATTCAGAGAAGGGAGGTTTGTGAAGTCATAAAATGGATATATCTGAAGTAAGAATGAAGGTGTGTGAAGTCATAGAATGGAGGTATGTGAAGTCAAAATGGAGGTGTGTGAAGTCAAACAATGCAGGTGTGTGAAGTCACAGAATGGAGGTGTGTGAAGTCACAGAAAGGAAGTGTGTGAAGTCAAAATGGATGTGTGTGAAGTCAGAGAATGGAGGTGTGTGAAGTCAAAGAATGGACGTGTGTGAAGTCAAAATTGTGGTGTGTGAAATCACAAATGCAGGTGTGTGAAGTCCCAGAATGGAGGTGTGTGAAGTCACAATGGAGGTGTGTTAAGTCAAAGAATGGATGTGTGTGAAGTCATAGAATGGAGGTGTATGAAGTCATGGAATGGAGGTTTGTGAAGTCAAATATTGGAAGCGTGTGAAGTTACAGAATTGAGGTGTGTGATGTCATAGAATGTAGGTGTGTGAAATCAGAGAATGGAGTTGTGTGAAGTCAGAATACACGTGTGTGAAGTCATAGAATGGAGGTGTGTGAAGTCATAGAATGGAGGTGTGTGAAGTCATAGATTGGAAGCATGTGAAGTCATAGAATGGAGGTGTGTGAAGTCATAGATTAAAGGTGTGGGGAGGTCATAGAATGGAGGTGTGTGAAGTCATAGAATGGAGGTCTGTGAAGTCATAGCTTGGAAGCGTGTGAAGTCACAGAAAGGACGTGTGTGAAGTCACAGAATGGAGTTGTGCGAAGTCACAATGGAGGTGTGTGAAGTCATAGAATGGATTGTGTGTGAAATCACAGAATGGAGGTGTGTGAAGTCACAGAATAGAGGTGTGTAAAGTCACAGAGTGGAGGTGTGTGAAGTCACAGAATGGAGGTTTGTGAAGTCATAGAGTGGAGGTATGTGAAGTCACAGAATGCAGGTGTGTGATGTCAGAATAGAGTTGTGCGAAGTTATAGAATGGAGGTGTGTGAAGTCAGAATGGAGCTGTGTGAAGTCATAGAATGGATGTGTGTGAAGTCAGAATGGAGGTGTGTGAACTCATAGAATGGAGGTGTATGAAGTCACATGGAGGTGTGTGAAGTCACAGAATGGATGTGTGTGAACTCAGAAAGGAGGTGTGTGAAGTCATAGAATGGAGGTCTGTGAAGTCATAGAATGGAGGTGTGTGAAATCATAGAATGGAGGTGTGTGAAGTCACAGAATTGAGGGGTGTGAAGTCAGAATGGAGGTGTGTGAAGTCAGAATGGAGGTGTGTGAAGTCACAATGAAGGTGTTTGAACTCATAGAATGGAGGTGTGTGAAGTAACAATGTAGGTTTCTGAAGTCATAGAATGGAGGTGTGTGAAGTCATAGAATGGAGTTGTGTGAATTCACAGAATGGAGGTGTGTGATGTCATAGAATGGAGGTGTGTGCAGTCACAGAAAGGAGGTGTGTAAAGGCATAGAAAGGAGGTGTGTTAAGACACAGAATGGAGGTGTTTAAACTCACAGAATGGAGGTGTGTGAAATCACAGAATGGAGGTGTGTGAAGTCATAGAAGGAGGTGTGTGAAGTCACAGAATGGAGGTGTGTGAAGTCACAGAATGGAGGTGAGTGAAGTCATAGAATGGAAGTGTGTGAAGTCATAGAATAGATGTTACTGAAGTAAGAATGAAGGTGTGTGAAGTCATAGAATGGAGGTGTCTGAAGTCATAGAATGGATGTTGCTGAAGTAAGAATGAAGGTGTGTGAACTCATAGAATGGAGGTATGTGAACTCAAAGAATGGAGGTGTGTGAATTCATGGAACGGAGGTGTGTGATGTCAAAGAATGGAGGTGTATGATGTCAAACATTGGAAGTGTGTGAAGTCATAGAATTGAGGTTTGTGAAGTCTTAGAATGGAGGAGTGTGAAGTCATGGAATGGAGGAGTGTGAAGTCACAGAAGGGAGGTGTGTGAAGTCACAGAATGGAGGTATGTGAAGTCAAAGAATGGAGGTATGTGAAGTCACAGAATGGAGGGGTGTGAAGTCAGAATAGAGGTGTACGAAGTCATAGAATGGAGGTGTGTGAAGTCAGAATGGAGCTGTGTGAACTCATAGAATGGAGGTGTGTGAAGTCACAATGGAGATGTATGAATTCATAGAATGGTGGTTTTTGAAGTCACAGAATGGATGTGTGTGAAGTCATAGAATGGAGGTGTATGAAGTCAGATTGGAGGTATGTGAAGTCAAAGAATGGAGGTGTGTCAACTCAGAAATGAGGTATGTGAAGTCATAGAATGGAGGTGTTTGAAGTCATAGAATGGAGGTGTGTGAAGTCACAGAATGGAGCTGTGTGAAGTCAGAATGGAGGAGTGTGAAGTCATAGAATGGAAGTGTGTGAAGTCATAATGGAGTTGTGTGAACTCATAGAATGGACGTGTGTGAAGTCACAATGGAGGTGTGTGAAGACATAGAATGGAGGTGTGTGAAGTCAAAATGGAGGTGTGTGAACTCATAGAATGGAAGTGTGTGAAGTCACAGAATGGAAGTGTGTGAAGTCAGAATGGAGGTGTGAAGTCAGAGAATGGGAGTGGGTGAAGTCATAGAAAGGAGGTGTGGGAAGTCATAGAATGGAGAAGTGTGAAGTCATAGAGTAGAGGTGAGTGAAGTCACAGATTCGAAGTCTGTAAAGTCATAGAATGTAGGTTTGTGAAGGCAGAATGGAGGTGTGTGAACTCATAGAATGGAGGTGTGTGAAGTCACAATGGAGGTGTGTGAAGTCATAGAATGGAGGTGTTTGCAGTCACAGAATGGAGGTGTGTGAAGTCATAGAATGGAGGTGTGTGAAGTCACAGAATGGAGGTCTGTGAAGTCATAGAATGGAGGTGTGTGAAGTCACAGAATGGAGGTGTGTGAAGTCATAGAATTGAGGTGTGTGAAGTCATAGAACGGAGGTGTGTGAAGTCACAAAATGGAGGTGTGTGAAGTCACGGAATGGAGGTGTGTGAAGTCACAGAATGGAGGTGTGTGAACTCAGAATGGAGGTGTGTGAAGTCACAGAATGGAGGTGTGTGAAGTCCTAGAATGGAAGTGTGTGAAGTCATAGAATGGATTTGGGTGAAGTAAGAATGCAGGTGTGTGAAGTCACAGAATGGAGGTGTGTGAAGTCCTAGAATGGAAGTGTGTGAAGTCATAGAATGCAGGTGTGTGAAGTAAAATGGAGGTGTGTGAAGTCACGGAATGGAGGTGTGTGAAGTCATAGAATGGAGGTGTGTGAATTCACAATGGAGGTGTGTGAAGACATAGAATGGAGGTGTGTGAAGTCACAGAATGGAGGTGTGTGAAGCCATAGAATGGAAGTGTGTGAAGTCATAGGATGGATGTTTGTGAAGTAAGAATGAAGATGTGTGAAGTCATAGAATGGAAGTGTGTGAAGTCACAGAATGGAGGTGTGTGAAGTCATAGGATTGAGGTGTGTTAAGTCACAGAATGGAGGTGTGTGAAGTCAGAGAATGGAAGTGTGTGAACTCAGAATGGAGGTGTGTGAAGTCACAGAAGGGAGATTTGTGAAGTCATAGAATGGAGGTGCGTGAAGTCATAGAATGGATGTTTCTGAAGTAAGAATGAAGGTGTGTGAAGTCATAGAATGGAGGTGTGTGAAGTCAAAATGGAGGTGTGTGAACTCATAGAATGAATGTGTGTGAACTCATAGAATGTAGGTGTGTGAAGTCACAGAATGGAGGTGTGTGAAATCACAGAATGGAGGTTTGTGAAGTCAAAAAGGTGGTGTGTAGAGTCACAAATGGAGGTTTGTGAACTCATAGAATGGAGGTGTGTGAAGTCTAAGAATGGAGGTGTGTGAAGTCATCGAATGGAGGTGTGCGAAGTCATGGAATGGAGGTGTGTGAAGTCACAGAATGGAGGTGTGTGAAGACAGAATGCAGTTGTGTGAAGTCATATAATGGAAGTGTGTGAAGTCAAAACGGAGATGTGTGAAGTCACAGAATGGAGGTTTGTGAAGTCACAGAAGGGAGGTTTGTGAAGTCAAAATGGTGGTGTGTACAGTCACAAATGGAGGTGTGTGAAGTCACAGAATGGAGGTGTGTGAACTCAAAATGGAGGTGTGTGAAGTGAAAGAATGGAGGTGTGTGAAGTCATAGAATGAAGGTGTGTTAAATCACTGAACGGAGGTGTGTGAACTAAGAATGGAGGTGTGGGAAGTCACAGAATGGAGTTGTGTGAAGTCACAGAATGGAGATGTGTGAATTCATGGAATCGAGGTGTGTGAAGTCATAGAATGCAGGTGTGTGAAGTCACAGAATGGAGGTGTGTGAAGTCACAGAATGGAGGGGTGTGAAGTCACAGAATGGAGGTGTGTGAACTCACAATGGAAGTGTGTGAAGTCAAAGAATGGAGGTGTGTGAAGTCATAGAATGGAAGTGTGTGAAGTCATAGAATGAAGGTGTGTGAAGCCAGAATTGAGGTGTGTGAAGACACAGAATTGAGGTGTGTGAACTCAGAATGAAGGTGTGTGAAGTCAAAGAATGGAGGTTTGTGAAGTCATAGAATGGAGGTGTATGAAGTCATAGAATGGATGTTGCTGAAGTCAGAATGAAGGCGTGTGAAGTCATAGAATGGAGGTGTCTGAAGTCATAGAATGGATGTTGGTGAAGTAAGAATGAAGGTGTGTGAAGTCATAGAATAGAGGTGTGTGAAGTCATAGAATGGATGTTTCTGAAGGAGAATGAAGGTGTGTGAAGTCATAGAATGGAGGTGTGTGAAGTCAAAATGGAGGTGTGCGAACTCATAAAATGGAGATGAGTGAAGTCATGGAATGGAGGTGTGTGAAGTCCAAAAATGGAGGTGTTTGAAATCAAACAATGGTGGTGTGTGAAGTCACAGAACGGAGGTGTGTGAAGTCAAAGAATGGAAGTTTGTGAGGTCAAAATGGAGGTGTGTGAAGTCACAGAATGGAGGTGTGTGAAGTCACAGAATGGAGGTGTGTGAAGTCATCGAAAGGAGGTGTGTGAAGTCATGGAATGGAGGTGTGTGAAGTCACAGAATGGCGGTGTGTGAAGTCAGAATTGAGTTGTGTGAAGTCATAGAATGTAGGTGTATGAAGTCAAAATAGAGGTGTGTGAAGTCATAGAATGGAGGTGTGTGAAGTCAGAATGGAGGTGTGTGAACTCATAGAATGGACGTGTGAAGTCACAATGGAGGTGTGTGGAGTCATAGAATGGAGGTGTGTGAAGTCACAGTATGGAGGTGTGTGAAATCATAGAATGGAGCTGTGTGAAGTCAGATTTGAGGAGTGTGAATTCAAAGAATGGAGGTCTGTCAACTCAGAATGGAGGTGTGTGAAGTCACAGAATGGAGGTGTGAAGTCATAGAATGGAGGTGTGTGAAGTCATAGAATGGAGGTGTGTGAAGTCATAATGGAGGTGTGTGAAGTCACAGAATTGAGGTGTGTGAAGTCACAGATGGAGGTGTGTGAAGTCATAGAATGGAGGTGTGTGAAGTTATAGAATGGAGGTGTGTGAACTCACAATGGAGGTGTGTGAAGTCAAAAATGGAGGTGTGTGAAGTCCTAGAACGGAAGTGTGTGAAGTCATAGAATGAAGGTGTGTGACGCCAGAATTGAGGTGTGTGAAGTCACAGAATTGAGGTGTGTGAAATCAGAATGAAGGTGTGTGAAGTCACAGAATGGAGGTTTGTGAAGTCAAAGAATGGAGGTGTGTGAAGTCATAGAATGGATGTTTTTGAAGTAGAATGGAGGTGTGTGAAGTCATAGAATGGAGGTGTGTGAAGTCAAAATGGAGGTGTGCGAACTCATAACATGGAGATGTGTGAAGTCATGGAAAGGAGGTGTGTGAAGTCCAAAAATGGAGGTGTGTGAAGTCAAACAATGGTGGTGTGTGAAGTCAGAGAATGGAGGTGTGTAGTCAAAGAATGGAAGTGTGTGAAGTCAAAATGGAGGTGTGTGAAGTCACAGAATGGAGGTGTGTGAAGTCACAGAATGGAGGTGTGTGAAGTCATAGAATGGAGGTGTGTGAAGTCACAGAATGGAGGTGTGTGAAGTCAAAATGGAGGTGTGTGAACTCATAGAATGGAGGTGTGTGAACTCATAGAATGGAAGTGTGTGAAGTCATGGAATGGAGGTGTGTGAAGTAAAATGGAGGTGTGTGAAGTCACGGAATGGAGGTGTGTGAAGTCATAGAATGGAGGTGTGTGAATTCACAATGGAGGTGTGTGAAGACATAGAATGGAGGTGTGTGAAGTCACAGAATGGAGGTGTGTGAAGCCATAGAATGGAAGTGTGTGAAGTCATAGGATGGATGTTTGTGAAGTAAGAATGAAGATGTGTGAAGTCATAGAATGGAAGTGTGTGAAGTCACAGAATGGAGGTGTGTGAAGTCATAGGATTGAGGTGTGTTAAGTCACAGAATGGAGGTGTGTGAAGTCAGAGAATGGAAGTGTGTGAACTCAGAATGGAGGTGTGTGAAGTCACAGAAGGGAGATTTGTGAAGTCATAGAATGGAGGTGCGTGAAGTCATAGAATGGATGTTTCTGAAGTAAGAATGAAGGTGTGTGAAGTCATAGAATGGAGGTGTGTGAAGTCAAAATGGAGGTGTGTGAACTCATAGAATGAATGTGTGTGAACTCATAGAATGTAGGTGTGTGAAGTCACAGAATGGAGGTGTGTGAAATCACAGAATGGAGGTTTGTGAAGTCAAAAAGGTGGTGTGTAGAGTCACAAATGGAGGTTTGTGAACTCATAGAATGGAGGTGTGTGAAGTCTAAGAATGGAGGTGTGTGAAGTCATCGAATGGAGGTGTGCGAAGTCATGGAATGGAGGTGTGTGAAGTCACAGAATGGAGGTGTGTGAAGACAGAATGCAGTTGTGTGAAGTCATATAATGGAAGTGTGTGAAGTCAAAACGGAGATGTGTGAAGTCACAGAATGGAGGTTTGTGAAGTCACAGAAGGGAGGTTTGTGAAGTCAAAATGGTGGTGTGTACAGTCACAAATGGAGGTGTGTGAAGTCACAGAATGGAGGTGTGTGAACTCAAAATGGAGGTGTGTGAAGTGAAAGAATGGAGGTGTGTGAAGTCATAGAATGAAGGTGTGTTAAATCACTGAACGGAGGTGTGTGAACTAAGAATGGAGGTGTGGGAAGTCACAGAATGGAGTTGTGTGAAGTCACAGAATGGAGATGTGTGAATTCATGGAATCGAGGTGTGTGAAGTCATAGAATGCAGGTGTGTGAAGTCACAGAATGGAGGTGTGTGAAGTCACAGAATGGAGGGGTGTGAAGTCACAGAATGGAGGTGTGTGAACTCACAATGGAAGTGTGTGAAGTCAAAGAATGGAGGTGTGTGAAGTCATAGAATGGAAGTGTGTGAAGTCATAGAATGAAGGTGTGTGAAGCCAGAATTGAGGTGTGTGAAGACACAGAATTGAGGTGTGTGAACTCAGAATGAAGGTGTGTGAAGTCAAAGAATGGAGGTTTGTGAAGTCATAGAATGGAGGTGTATGAAGTCATAGAATGGATGTTGCTGAAGTCAGAATGAAGGCGTGTGAAGTCATAGAATGGAGGTGTCTGAAGTCATAGAATGGATGTTGGTGAAGTAAGAATGAAGGTGTGTGAAGTCATAGAATAGAGGTGTGTGAAGTCATAGAATGGATGTTTCTGAAGGAGAATGAAGGTGTGTGAAGTCATAGAATGGAGGTGTGTGAAGTCAAAATGGAGGTGTGCGAACTCATAAAATGGAGATGAGTGAAGTCATGGAATGGAGGTGTGTGAAGTCCAAAAATGGAGGTGTTTGAAATCAAACAATGGTGGTGTGTGAAGTCACAGAACGGAGGTGTGTGAAGTCAAAGAATGGAAGTTTGTGAGGTCAAAATGGAGGTGTGTGAAGTCACAGAATGGAGGTGTGTGAAGTCACAGAATGGAGGTGTGTGAAGTCATCGAAAGGAGGTGTGTGAAGTCATGGAATGGAGGTGTGTGAAGTCACAGAATGGCGGTGTGTGAAGTCAGAATTGAGTTGTGTGAAGTCATAGAATGTAGGTGTATGAAGTCAAAATAGAGGTGTGTGAAGTCATAGAATGGAGGTGTGTGAAGTCAGAATGGAGGTGTGTGAACTCATAGAATGGACGTGTGAAGTCACAATGGAGGTGTGTGGAGTCATAGAATGGAGGTGTGTGAAGTCACAGTATGGAGGTGTGTGAAATCATAGAATGGAGCTGTGTGAAGTCAGATTTGAGGAGTGTGAATTCAAAGAATGGAGGTCTGTCAACTCAGAATGGAGGTGTGTGAAGTCACAGAATGGAGGTGTGAAGTCATAGAATGGAGGTGTGTGAAGTCATAGAATGGAGGTGTGTGAAGTCATAATGGAGGTGTGTGAAGTCACAGAATTGAGGTGTGTGAAGTCACAGATGGAGGTGTGTGAAGTCATAGAATGGAGGTGTGTGAAGTTATAGAATGGAGGTGTGTGAACTCACAATGGAGGTGTGTGAAGTCAAAAATGGAGGTGTGTGAAGTCCTAGAACGGAAGTGTGTGAAGTCATAGAATGAAGGTGTGTGACGCCAGAATTGAGGTGTGTGAAGTCACAGAATTGAGGTGTGTGAAATCAGAATGAAGGTGTGTGAAGTCACAGAATGGAGGTTTGTGAAGTCAAAGAATGGAGGTGTGTGAAGTCATAGAATGGATGTTTTTGAAGTAGAATGGAGGTGTGTGAAGTCATAGAATGGAGGTGTGTGAAGTCAAAATGGAGGTGTGCGAACTCATAACATGGAGATGTGTGAAGTCATGGAAAGGAGGTGTGTGAAGTCCAAAAATGGAGGTGTGTGAAGTCAAACAATGGTGGTGTGTGAAGTCAGAGAATGGAGGTGTGTAGTCAAAGAATGGAAGTGTGTGAAGTCAAAATGGAGGTGTGTGAAGTCACAGAATGGAGGTGTGTGAAGTCACAGAATGGAGGTGTGTGAAGTCATAGAATGGAGGTGTGTGAAGTCACAGAATGGAGGTGTGTGAAGTCAAAATGGAGGTGTGTGAACTCATAGAATGGAGGTGTGTGAACTCATAGAATGGAAGTGTGTGAAGTCATGGAATGGAGGTGTGTGAAGTCAAAGAATTTAGGTGTGAAGTCAAACAAGAAAGGTGTGTGAAGTCACAGAATGGAGGTGTGTGAAATCACAGAATGGAGGTGTGTGAAGTCAAAAAGGTGGTGTGTAGAGTCACAAATGGAGGCGTGTGAACTCATAGAATGGAGGTGTATGAAGTCAAAGAATTGATGCTTGTGAAGTCAGAATGGAGGTGTGTGAATTCACAATGGAGGTGTGTGAAGTCAAAGAATGGAGGTGTGTGAAGACAAAGAATGGAAGTGTGTGAAGTCATAGAATGGAGGTGTGTGAAGTCATAGAATGGAGGTGTGTGAAGACATAGAATGGAGGTGTGTGAAGTCACAGAATTGATGTTTTTGAGGTCAGAATTGAGGTGTGTGAAGTCAGAATGGAGGTTTGTGAAGTCAGAGAATGGAGGTGTGTGAAGTCATACAATGGAGGCGTGTGAAGTCATAGAATTGAGGTGTGTGAACTCAGAATGAAGGTGTGTGAAGTCAAAGACTGGAGGTTTGTGAAGTCATAGAATGGAGGTGTATGAAGTGATAGAATGGATGTTTCTGAAGTAGAATGGAGGTGTGTGAAGTCATAGAATGGAGGTGTGTGAAGTCAAAATGGAGGTGTGCGAACTCATAAAATGGGGATGAGTGAAGTCATGGAATGGAGGTGTGTGAAGTCCAAAAATGGAGGTGTTTGAAGTCAAACAATGGTGGTGTGTGAAGTCACAGAACGGAGGTGTGTGAAGTCAAAGAATGGAAGTGTGTGAGGTCAAAATGGAGGTGTGTGAAGTCACAGAATGGAGGTGTGTGAAGTCACAGAATGGGGGTGTGTGAAGTCATCGAAAGGAGGTGTGTGAAGTCATGGAATGGAGGTGTGTGAAGTCACAGAGTGGCGGTGTGTGAAGTCAGAATGGAGTTGTGTGAAGTCATAGAATGTAGGTGTGTCAAGTCAAAATGGAGGTGTGTTAAGTCATAGAATGGAGGTGTGTGAAGTCAGAATGGAGGTGTGTGAACTCATAGAATGGAGGTGTGAAGACACAATGGAGGTGTGTGAAGTCATAGAATGGAGGTGTGTGAAGTCACAGTATGGAGGTGTGTGAAATCATAGAATGGAGCTGTGTGAAGTCAGATTTGAGGAGTGTGAATTCACAGAATGGAGGTGTGTGAACTCAGAATGGAGGTGTGTGAAGTCATAATGGAGGTGTGTGAAGTCACAGAATTGAGGTGTGTGAAGTCACAGATGGAGGTGTGTGAAGTCATAGAATGGAGGTGTGTGAAGTTATAGAATGGAGGTGTGTGAACTCACAATGGAGGTGTGTGAAGTCAAAAATGGAGGTGTGTGAAGTCCTAGAATGGAAGTGTGTGAAGTCATAGAATGAAGGTGTGTGACGCCAGAATTGAGGTGTGTGAAGTCACAGAATTGAGGTGTGTGAAATCAGAATGGAGGTTTGTGAAGTCATAGAATGGAGGTGTGTGAAGTCATAGAATGGATGTTTTTGAAGTAGAATGGAGGTGTGTGAAGTCATAGAATGGAGGTGTGTGAAGTCAAAATGGAGGTGTGCGAACTCATAACATGGAGATGTGTGAAGTCATGGAAAGGAGGTTTGTGAAGTCCAAAAATGGAGGTGTGTGAAGTCAAACAATGGTGGTGTGTGAAGTCAGAGAATGGAGGTGTGTAGTGAAAGAATGGAAGTGTGTGAAGTCAAAATGGAGGTGTGTGAAGTCACAGAATTGAGATGTGTGAAGTCACTGAATGGAAGTTTGTGAAGTCATAGAATGGAGGTGTGTGAAGTCATAGAATGGAGGTGTGTGAAGTCATAGATTGGAAGCATGTGAAGTCATAGAATGGAGGTGTGTGAAGTCATAGATTAAAGGTGTGGGGAGGTCATAGAATGGAGGTGTGTGAAGTCATAGAATGGAGGTCTGTGAAGTCATAGCTTGGAAGCGTGTGAAGTCACAGAAAGGACGTGTGTGAAGTCACAGAATGGAGTTGTGCGAAGTCACAATGGAGGTGTGTGAAGTCATAGAATGGATTGTGTGTGAAATCACAGAATGGAGGTGTGTGAAGTCACAGAATAGAGGTGTGTAAAGTCACAGAGTGGAGGTGTGTGAAGTCACAGAATGGAGGTTTGTGAAGTCATAGAGTGGAGGTATGTGAAGTCACAGAATGCAGGTGTGTGATGTCAGAATAGAGTTGTGCGAAGTTATAGAATGGAGGTGTGTGAAGTCAGAATGGAGCTGTGTGAAGTCATAGAATGGATGTGTGTGAAGTCAGAATGGAGGTGTGTGAACTCATAGAATGGAGGTGTATGAAGTCACATGGAGGTGTGTGAAGTCACAGAATGGATGTGTGTGAACTCAGAAAGGAGGTGTGTGAAGTCATAGAATGGAGGTCTGTGAAGTCATAGAATGGAGGTGTGTGAAATCATAGAATGGAGGTGTGTGAAGTCACAGAATTGAGGGGTGTGAAGTCAGAATGGAGGTGTGTGAAGTCAGAATGGAGGTGTGTGAAGTCACAATGAAGGTGTTTGAACTCATAGAATGGAGGTGTGTGAAGTAACAATGTAGGTTTCTGAAGTCATAGAATGGAGGTGTGTGAAGTCATAGAATGGAGTTGTGTGAATTCACAGAATGGAGGTGTGTGATGTCATAGAATGGAGGTGTGTGCAGTCACAGAAAGGAGGTGTGTAAAGGCATAGAAAGGAGGTGTGTTAAGACACAGAATGGAGGTGTTTAAACTCACAGAATGGAGGTGTGTGAAATCACAGAATGGAGGTGTGTGAAGTCATAGAAGGAGGTGTGTGAAGTCACAGAATGGAGGTGTGTGAAGTCACAGAATGGAGGTGAGTGAAGTCATAGAATGGAAGTGTGTGAAGTCATAGAATAGATGTTACTGAAGTAAGAATGAAGGTGTGTGAAGTCATAGAATGGAGGTGTCTGAAGTCATAGAATGGATGTTGCTGAAGTAAGAATGAAGGTGTGTGAACTCATAGAATGGAGGTATGTGAACTCATAGAATGGAGGTGTGTGAATTCATGGAACGGAGGTGTGTGATGTCAAAGAATGGAGGTGTATGATGTCAAACATTGGAAGTGTGTGAAGTCATAGAATTGAGGTTTGTGAAGTCTTAGAATGGAGGAGTGTGAAGTCATGGAATGGAGGAGTGTGAAGTCACAGAAGGGAGGTGTGTGAAGTCACAGAATGGAGGTATGTGAAGTCAAAGAATGGAGGTATGTGAAGTCACAGAATGGAGGGGTGTGAAGTCAGAATAGAGGTGTACGAAGTCATAGAATGGAGGTGTGTGAAGTCAGAATGGAGCTGTGTGAACTCATAGAATGGAGGTGTGTGAAGTCACAATGGAGATGTATGAATTCATAGAATGGTGGTTTTTGAAGTCACAGAATGGATGTGTGTGAAGTCATAGAATGGAGGTGTATGAAGTCAGATTGGAGGTATGTGAAGTCAAAGAATGGAGGTGTGTCAACTCAGAAATGAGGTATGTGAAGTCATAGAATGGAGGTGTTTGAAGTCATAGAATGGAGGTGTGTGAAGTCACAGAATGGAGCTGTGTGAAGTCAGAATGGAGGAGTGTGAAGTCATAGAATGGAAGTGTGTGAAGTCATAATGGAGTTGTGTGAACTCATAGAATGGACGTGTGTGAAGTCACAATGGAGGTGTGTGAAGACATAGAATGGAGGTATGTGAAGTCAAAATGGAGGTGTGTGAACTCATAGAATGGAAGTGTGTGAAGTCACAGAATGGAAGTGTGTGAAGTCAGAATGGAGGTGTGAAGTCAGAGAATGGGAGTGGGTGAAGTCATAGAAAGGAGGTGTGGGAAGTCATAGAATGGAGAAGTGTGAAGTCATAGAGTAGAGGTGAGTGAAGTCACAGATTCGAAGTCTGTAAAGTCATAGAATGTAGGTTTGTGAAGGCAGAATGGAGGTGTGTGAACTCATAGAATGGAGGTGTGTGAAGTCACAATGGAGGTGTGTGAAGTCATAGAATGGAGGTGTTTGCAGTCACAGAATGGAGGTGTGTGAAGTCATAGAATGGAGGTGTGTGAAGTCACAGAATGGAGGTCTGTGAAGTCATAGAATGGAGGTGTGTGAAGTCACAGAATGGAGGTGTGTGAAGTCATAGAATTGAGGTGTGTGAAGTCATAGAACGGAGGTGTGTGAAGTCACAAAATGGAGGTGTGTGAAGTCACGGAATGGAGGTGTGTGAAGTCACAGAATGGAGGTGTGTGAACTCAGAATGGAGGTGTGTGAAGTCACAGAATGGAGGTGTGTGAAGTCCTAGAATGGAAGTGTGTGAAGTCATAGAATGGATTTGGGTGAAGTAAGAATGCAGGTGTGTGAAGTCACAGAATGGAGGTGTGTGAAGTCCTAGAATGGAAGTGTGTGAAGTCATAGAATGCAGGTGTGTGAAGTAAAATGGAGGTGTGTGAAGTCACGGAATGGAGGTGTGTGAAGTCATAGAATGGAGGTGTGTGAATTCACAATGGAGGTGTGTGAAGACATAGAATGGAGGTGTGTGAAGTCACAGAATGGAGGTGTGTGAAGCCATAGAATGGAAGTGTGTGAAGTCATAGGATGGATGTTTGTGAAGTAAGAATGAAGATGTGTGAAGTCATAGAATGGAAGTGTGTGAAGTCACAGAATGGAGGTGTGTGAAGTCATAGGATTGAGGTGTGTTAAGTCACAGAATGGAGGTGTGTGAAGTCAGAGAATGGAAGTGTGTGAACTCAGAATGGAGGTGTGTGAAGTCACAGAAGGGAGATTTGTGAAGTCATAGAATGGAGGTGCGTGAAGTCATAGAATGGATGTTTCTGAAGTAAGAATGAAGGTGTGTGAAGTCATAGAATGGAGGTGTGTGAAGTCAAAATGGAGGTGTGTGAACTCATAGAATGAATGTGTGTGAACTCATAGAATGTAGGTGTGTGAAGTCACAGAATGGAGGTGTGTGAAATCACAGAATGGAGGTTTGTGAAGTCAAAAAGGTGGTGTGTAGAGTCACAAATGGAGGTTTGTGAACTCATAGAATGGAGGTGTGTGAAGTCTAAGAATGGAGGTGTGTGAAGTCATCGAATGGAGGTGTGCGAAGTCATGGAATGGAGGTGTGTGAAGTCACAGAATGGAGGTGTGTGAAGACAGAATGCAGTTGTGTGAAGTCATATAATGGAAGTGTGTGAAGTCAAAACGGAGATGTGTGAAGTCACAGAATGGAGGTTTGTGAAGTCACAGAAGGGAGGTTTGTGAAGTCAAAATGGTGGTGTGTACAGTCACAAATGGAGGTGTGTGAAGTCACAGAATGGAGGTGTGTGAACTCAAAATGGAGGTGTGTGAAGTGAAAGAATGGAGGTGTGTGAAGTCATAGAATGAAGGTGTGTTAAATCACTGAACGGAGGTGTGTGAACTAAGAATGGAGGTGTGGGAAGTCACAGAATGGAGTTGTGTGAAGTCACAGAATGGAGATGTGTGAATTCATGGAATCGAGGTGTGTGAAGTCATAGAATGCAGGTGTGTGAAGTCACAGAATGGAGGTGTGTGAAGTCACAGAATGGAGGGGTGTGAAGTCACAGAATGGAGGTGTGTGAACTCACAATGGAAGTGTGTGAAGTCAAAGAATGGAGGTGTGTGAAGTCATAGAATGGAAGTGTGTGAAGTCATAGAATGAAGGTGTGTGAAGCCAGAATTGAGGTGTGTGAAGACACAGAATTGAGGTGTGTGAACTCAGAATGAAGGTGTGTGAAGTCAAAGAATGGAGGTTTGTGAAGTCATAGAATGGAGGTGTATGAAGTCATAGAATGGATGTTGCTGAAGTCAGAATGAAGGCGTGTGAAGTCATAGAATGGAGGTGTCTGAAGTCATAGAATGGATGTTGGTGAAGTAAGAATGAAGGTGTGTGAAGTCATAGAATAGAGGTGTGTGAAGTCATAGAATGGATGTTTCTGAAGGAGAATGAAGGTGTGTGAAGTCATAGAATGGAGGTGTGTGAAGTCAAAATGGAGGTGTGCGAACTCATAAAATGGAGATGAGTGAAGTCATGGAATGGAGGTGTGTGAAGTCCAAAAATGGAGGTGTTTGAAATCAAACAATGGTGGTGTGTGAAGTCACAGAACGGAGGTGTGTGAAGTCAAAGAATGGAAGTTTGTGAGGTCAAAATGGAGGTGTGTGAAGTCACAGAATGGAGGTGTGTGAAGTCACAGAATGGAGGTGTGTGAAGTCATCGAAAGGAGGTGTGTGAAGTCATGGAATGGAGGTGTGTGAAGTCACAGAATGGCGGTGTGTGAAGTCAGAATTGAGTTGTGTGAAGTCATAGAATGTAGGTGTATGAAGTCAAAATAGAGGTGTGTGAAGTCATAGAATGGAGGTGTGTGAAGTCAGAATGGAGGTGTGTGAACTCATAGAATGGACGTGTGAAGTCACAATGGAGGTGTGTGGAGTCATAGAATGGAGGTGTGTGAAGTCACAGTATGGAGGTGTGTGAAATCATAGAATGGAGCTGTGTGAAGTCAGATTTGAGGAGTGTGAATTCAAAGAATGGAGGTCTGTCAACTCAGAATGGAGGTGTGTGAAGTCACAGAATGGAGGTGTGAAGTCATAGAATGGAGGTGTGTGAAGTCATAGAATGGAGGTGTGTGAAGTCATAATGGAGGTGTGTGAAGTCACAGAATTGAGGTGTGTGAAGTCACAGATGGAGGTGTGTGAAGTCATAGAATGGAGGTGTGTGAAGTTATAGAATGGAGGTGTGTGAACTCACAATGGAGGTGTGTGAAGTCAAAAATGGAGGTGTGTGAAGTCCTAGAACGGAAGTGTGTGAAGTCATAGAATGAAGGTGTGTGACGCCAGAATTGAGGTGTGTGAAGTCACAGAATTGAGGTGTGTGAAATCAGAATGAAGGTGTGTGAAGTCACAGAATGGAGGTTTGTGAAGTCAAAGAATGGAGGTGTGTGAAGTCATAGAATGGATGTTTTTGAAGTAGAATGGAGGTGTGTGAAGTCATAGAATGGAGGTGTGTGAAGTCAAAATGGAGGTGTGCGAACTCATAACATGGAGATGTGTGAAGTCATGGAAAGGAGGTGTGTGAAGTCCAAAAATGGAGGTGTGTGAAGTCAAACAATGGTGGTGTGTGAAGTCAGAGAATGGAGGTGTGTAGTCAAAGAATGGAAGTGTGTGAAGTCAAAATGGAGGTGTGTGAAGTCACAGAATGGAGGTGTGTGAAGTCACAGAATGGAGGTGTGTGAAGTCATAGAATGGAGGTGTGTGAAGTCACAGAATGGAGGTGTGTGAAGTCAAAATGGAGGTGTGTGAACTCATAGAATGGAGGTGTGTGAACTCATAGAATGGAAGTGTGTGAAGTCATGGAATGGAGGTGTGTGAAGTCAAAGAATTTAGGTGTGAAGTCAAACAAGAAAGGTGTGTGAAGTCACAGAATGGAGGTGTGTGAAATCACAGAATGGAGGTGTGTGAAGTCAAAAAGGTGGTGTGTAGAGTCACAAATGGAGGCGTGTGAACTCATAGAATGGAGGTGTATGAAGTCAAAGAATTGATGCTTGTGAAGTCAGAATGGAGGTGTGTGAATTCACAATGGAGGTGTGTGAAGTCAAAGAATGGAGGTGTGTGAAGACAAAGAATGGAAGTGTGTGAAGTCATAGAATGGAGGTGTGTGAAGTCATAGAATGGAGGTGTGTGAAGACATAGAATGGAGGTGTGTGAAGTCACAGAATTGATGTTTTTGAGGTCAGAATTGAGGTGTGTGAAGTCAGAATGGAGGTTTGTGAAGTCAGAGAATGGAGGTGTGTGAAGTCATACAATGGAGGCGTGTGAAGTCATAGAATTGAGGTGTGTGAACTCAGAATGAAGGTGTGTGAAGTCAAAGACTGGAGGTTTGTGAAGTCATAGAATGGAGGTGTATGAAGTGATAGAATGGATGTTTCTGAAGTAGAATGGAGGTGTGTGAAGTCATAGAATGGAGGTGTGTGAAGTCAAAATGGAGGTGTGCGAACTCATAAAATGGGGATGAGTGAAGTCATGGAATGGAGGTGTGTGAAGTCCAAAAATGGAGGTGTTTGAAGTCAAACAATGGTGGTGTGTGAAGTCACAGAACGGAGGTGTGTGAAGTCAAAGAATGGAAGTGTGTGAGGTCAAAATGGAGGTGTGTGAAGTCACAGAATGGAGGTGTGTGAAGTCACAGAATGGGGGTGTGTGAAGTCATCGAAAGGAGGTGTGTGAAGTCATGGAATGGAGGTGTGTGAAGTCACAGAGTGGCGGTGTGTGAAGTCAGAATGGAGTTGTGTGAAGTCATAGAATGTAGGTGTGTCAAGTCAAAATGGAGGTGTGTTAAGTCATAGAATGGAGGTGTGTGAAGTCAGAATGGAGGTGTGTGAACTCATAGAATGGAGGTGTGAAGACACAATGGAGGTGTGTGAAGTCATAGAATGGAGGTGTGTGAAGTCACAGTATGGAGGTGTGTGAAATCATAGAATGGAGCTGTGTGAAGTCAGATTTGAGGAGTGTGAATTCACAGAATGGAGGTGTGTGAACTCAGAATGGAGGTGTGTGAAGTCATAATGGAGGTGTGTGAAGTCACAGAATTGAGGTGTGTGAAGTCACAGATGGAGGTGTGTGAAGTCATAGAATGGAGGTGTGTGAAGTTATAGAATGGAGGTGTGTGAACTCACAATGGAGGTGTGTGAAGTCAAAAATGGAGGTGTGTGAAGTCCTAGAATGGAAGTGTGTGAAGTCATAGAATGAAGGTGTGTGACGCCAGAATTGAGGTGTGTGAAGTCACAGAATTGAGGTGTGTGAAATCAGAATGGAGGTTTGTGAAGTCATAGAATGGAGGTGTGTGAAGTCATAGAATGGATGTTTTTGAAGTAGAATGGAGGTGTGTGAAGTCATAGAATGGAGGTGTGTGAAGTCAAAATGGAGGTGTGCGAACTCATAACATGGAGATGTGTGAAGTCATGGAAAGGAGGTTTGTGAAGTCCAAAAATGGAGGTGTGTGAAGTCAAACAATGGTGGTGTGTGAAGTCAGAGAATGGAGGTGTGTAGTGAAAGAATGGAAGTGTGTGAAGTCAAAATGGAGGTGTGTGAAGTCACAGAATGGAGGTGTGTGAAGTCACAGAATGGAAGTGTGTGAAGTCAAAGAATGGAGGTGTGTGAAGTCACAGAATGGAGGTGTGTGAAGTCAAAATGGAGGTGTGTGAACTCATAGAATGGAGGTGTGTGAACTCATAGAATGGAAGTGTGTGAAGTCATGGAATGGAGGTGTGTGAAGTCAAAGAATTTAGGTGTGAAGTCAAACAAGAAAGGTGTGTGAAGTCACAGAATGGAGGTGTGTGAAATCACAGAATGGAGGTGTGTGAAGTCAAAAAGGTGGTGTGTAGTCACAAATGGAGGTGTGTGAACTCATAGAATGGAGGTGTATGAAGTCAAAGAATTGATGTTTGTGAAGTCAGAATGGAGGTGTGTGAATTCACAATGGAGGTGTGTGAAGTCAAAGAATGGAGGTGTGTGAAGACAAAGAATGGAAGTGTGTGAAGTCATAGAATGGAGGTGTGTGAAGTCATAGAATGGAGGTGTGTGAAGACATAGAATGGAGGTGTGTGAAGTCACAGAATTGATGTTTTTGAGGTCAGAATGGAGGTGTGTGAAGTCAGAATGGAGGTTTGTGAAGTCAGAGAATGGAGGTGTGTGAAGTCATACAATGGAGACGTGTGAAGTCATAGAATGGAGGTGTATGAAGTCATAGAATGAAGGTGTGTGAAGCCAGAATTGAGGTGTGGGAAGACACAGAATTGAGGTGTGTGAACTCAGAATGAAGGTGTGTGAAGTCAAAGACTGGAGGTTTGTGAAGTCATAGAATGGAGGTGTATGAAGTGATAGAATGGATGTTTCTGAAGTAGAATGGAGGTGTGTGAAGTCATAGAATGGAGGTGTGTGAAGTCAAAATGGAGGTGTGCGAACTCATAAAATGGGAATGAGTGAAGTCATGCAATGGAGGTGTGTGAAGTCCAAAAATGGAGGTGTTTGAAGTCAAACAATGGTGGTGTGTGAAGTCACAGAACGGAGGTGTGTGAAGTCAAAGAATGGAAGTGTGTGAGGTCAAAATGGAGGTGTGTGAAGTCACAGAATGGAGGTGTGTGAAGTCACAGAATGGGGGTGTGTGAAGTCATCGAAAGGAGGTGTGTGAAGTCATGGAATGGAGGTGTGTGAATTCACAGAATGGCGGTGTGTGAAGTCAGAATGGAGTTGTGTGAAGTCATAGAATGTAGGTGTGTCAAGTCAAAATGGAGGTGTGTTAAGTCATAGAATGGAGGTGTGTGAAGTCAGAATGGAGGTGTGTGAACTCATAGAATGGAGGTGTGAAGTCACAATGGAGGTGTGTGAAGTCATAGAATGGAGGTGTGTGAAGTCACAGTATGGAGGTGTGTGAAATCATAGAATGGAGCTGTGTGAAGTCAGATTTGAGGAGTGTGAATTCACAGAATGGAGGTGTGTGAAGTCACAGAATGGAGGTGTGAAGTCATAGAAGGGAGGTGTGTGAAGTCATACAATGGATGTGTGTGAAGTCATAATGGAGGTGTGTGAAGTCACAGAATTGAGGTGTGTGAAGTCTCAGATGGAGGTGTGTGAAGTCATAGAATGGAGGTGTGTGAGTTATAGAATGGAGGTGTGTGAACTCACAATGGAGGTGTGTGAAGTCAAAGAATGGAGGTGTGTGAAGTCCTAGAATGGAAGTGTGTGAAGTCATAGAATGACGGTGTGTGACGCCAGAACTGAGGTGTGTGAAGTCACAGAATTGAGGTGTGTGAACTCAGAATGAAGGTGTGTGAAGTCACAGAATGGAGGTTTGTGAAGTCATAGAATGGAGGTGTGTGAAGTCATAGAATGGATGTTTCTGAAGTAGAATGGAGGTGTGTGAAGTCATAGAATGGAGGTGTGTGAAGTCAAAATGGAGATGTGCGAACTCATAACATGGAGATGTGTGAAGTCATGGAAAGGAGGTGTGTGAAGTCCAAAAATGGAGATGTGTGAAGTCAAACAATGGTGGTGTGTGAAGTCACAGAATGGAGGTGTGTAGTCAAAGAATGGAAGTGTGTGAAGTCAAAATGGAGGTGTGTGAAGTCACAGAATGGAGGTGTGTGAAGTCACAGAATGGAGGTGTGTGAAGTCATAGAATGGAGCTGTGTGAAGTCACAGAATGGAGGTGTGTGAAGTCAAAGAATGGAGGTGTGTGAAGTCACAGAATGGAGGTGTGTGAAGTCAAAACGTAGGTGTGTGAACTCATAGAATGGAGGTGTGTGAACTCAGAGAATGGAAGTTTGTGAAGTCATGGAATGGAGGTGTGTGAAGTCAAAGAATGGAGGTGTGAAGTCAAACAATAAAGGTTTGTGAAGTCACAGAATGGGGGTGTGTGAAATCACAGAATGGAGGTGTGTGAAGTCAAAAAGGTGGTGTGTAGAGTCACAAATGGAGGTGTGTGAACTCATAGAATGGAGGTGTGTGAAGTCACAGAATTGATGTTTGTGAAGTCAGAATGGAGGTGTGTGAACTCACAATGGATGTGTGTGAAGTCATAGAATGGAGATGTGTGAAGTCACAGAATGGAGGTGTGTGAAGTCATAGAATGGAGGTGTGTGAAGTCATAGAATGGAGGTGTGTGAAGTCATAGAATGGACGTTTGTGAACTCATAGAATGGATGTCTGTATAGTCATAGAATGGATGTTTTTGAAGTAAGAATGTAGGGGTGTGAAGTCATAGAATGGAGGTGTGTGCAATCAAAATGGTGGTATGTGAACTCATAGAATGGATGTGTGTGAACTGATAGAGTGGAGGTGTGTGAAGTCATGGAATGGAGGTGTGTGAAATCAAAGAATGGAGGTGTGTGAAGTCAAACAATGGAGGTATGCGAAGTCACAGAATGGAGGTGTGTGAAGTCACAGAATGGAGGTTTGTGAAGTCAAAATGGTGGTGTGTAAAGTCACAAATGGAGGTGTGTGAAGTCACAGAATGTAGGTGTGTGAACTCAAATGGAGGTGTGTGAAGTGAAAGAATGGAGGTGTGTGAAGTCAAAGAATGGAGGTGTGTGAGGTCATAGAATGGAGGTGTGTGAAGTCACAGAATGAAGGTGTGTTAAGTCACAGAACGGAGGTGTGTGAACTCAGAATGGAGGTGTGTTCAGTCCCAGAATGGAGGTGTGGGAAGTCATAGAATGGAGTTGTGTGAAGTCACAGAATGGAGATGTGTGAATTCATAGAATCGAGGTGTGTGAAGTCATAGAATGGAGGTGTGTGAAGTCACAGAATGGAGGTGTGTGAAGTCACAGAATGGAGGTGTGTGAAGTCACAGAATGGAGGTGTGTGAACTCACAATGGAGGTGTGTGAAGTCAAAGAATGGAGGTGTGTGAAGTCATAGAATGGAAGTGTGTGAAGTCATAGAATGAAGGTGTGTGAAGCCAGAATTGAGGTGTGTGAATACACAGAATTGAGGTGTGTGAACTCTGAATGAAGGTGTGTGAAGTCAAAGAATGGAGGTTTTTGAAGTCGTAGAATGGAGGTGTATGAAGTCATAGAATGGATGTTTCTGAAGTAAAATGGAGGTGTGTGAAGTCATAGAATGGAGGTGTGTGAATCAAAAGGTAGGTGTGCGAACTCATAAAATGGAGATGAGTGAAGTCATGGAAAGGAGGTGTGTGAAGTCCAAAAATGGGGGTGTGCTGAGGCAAACAATGGTGGTGTGTGAAGTCACAGAATGGAGGTGTGTGAAGTCAAAGAATAGAAGTGTGTGAAGTCAAAATGGAGGTGTGTGAAGTCACAGAATGGAGGTGTGTGAAGTCACAGAATGGAGGTGTGTGAAGTCATCGAAAGGAGGTGTGTGAAGTCATGGAATGGAGGTGTGTGAAATCACAGAATGGCGGTGTGTGAAGTCAGAATGGAGTTGTGTGAAGTCATAGGATGTAGGTGTGTGAAGTCAGAATGGAGGTGTGTGAAGTCATAGAATGGAGGTGTGTGAAGTCAGAATGGAGGTGTGTGAACTCATAGAATGGAGGTGTGAACTCAGAATGGAGGTGTGTGAAGTCACAGAATGGAGGTTTGTGAAGTCATAGAATGGAGGTGTGTCAAGTCATAGAATATCCATTCTATTCTGAAGTAGAATGAAGGTGTGTGAAGTCATAGAATGGAGGTGTGTGAAGTCAAACTGGAGGTGTGTGAACTCATAAAATGGAGATGTGTGAAGTCATGGAATGGAGGTGTGTGAAGTCCAAAAATGGAGGTGGGTGAAGTCAAACAATGGTGGTGTGTGAAGTCAAAGAATGGAGGTGTGTGAAGTCATCGAATGGAGGTGTGTGAAGTCATGGAATGGAGGTGTGTGAAGTCACAGAATGGAGGTGTGTGAAGTCACAGAATGGAGATGTGTGAAGTCACATAATGGAGGTGTGTGAAGTCACAGATGGAGGTGTGTGAAGTCACAGAATGGAGGTGTGTGAACTCACAATGGAGGTGTGTGAAGTCAAACAATATAGGTGTGTGAAGTCAAACAATAAAGGTTTGTGAAGTCACAGAATGGAGGTCTGTGAAGTCATAGAAGGGAGGTGTGTTTAGTCACAGAATGGAGGTGTGTGAAGTCAGAGAATGGAGATGTGTGAACTCAGAATGGAGGTGTGTGAAGTCACAGAACGGAGATTGGTGAAGTCATAGAATGGAAGTACGTGAAGTCATAGAATGGATGTTTCTGAAGTAAGAATGAAGGTGCGTGAAGTCATAGAATGGAGGTGTGTGAAGTCAAAATGGAGGTGTGTGAATTCATAGAATGGAGGTGTGTGAACTCATAGAATGGAGGTGTGTGAAGTCATGGAATGGAGGTGTGTGAAGTCAAAGAATGGAGGTGTGTGAAGTCAAACAATAAAGGTGTGTGAAGTCACCGAATGGAGGTGTGTGAAATCACAGAATGGAGGTGTGTGAAGTCAAAAAGGTGGTGTGTAGAGTCACAAATGGAGGTGTGTGAACTCATAGAATGGAGGTGTGTGAACTCAAAGAATGGAGGTGTGTGAAGTCATAGAATAGAGGTGTGTGAAGTCATAGAATGGATGTTTCTGAAGGAGAATGAAGGTGTGTGAAGTCAAAATGGAGGTGTGTGAACTCATAAAATGGAGATGTGTGAAGTCATTGAATGGAGGTGCTTGAAGTCCAAAAATGGAGGTGTTTGAAGTCAAACAATGGTGGTGTGTGAAGTCAGAGAATGGCGGTGTGTGAAGTCAAAGAATGTAAGTGTGTGAAGTCAAGATGGAGGTGTGTGAAGTCACAGAATGGAGGTGTGTGAAGACACAGAATGGATGTGTGTGAAGTCACAGAATGGAGGTGTGTGAATTCACAGAATGAAGGTGTGTGAACTCACAATGGAGTTGTGTGAAGTCACAGAATGGAGGTGTGTGAAGTCAAACAATAAAGGTGTGTGAAGTCACAGAATGGAGGTCTGTGAAATCATAGAATGGAGGTGTGTTAAGTCACAGAATGGAGGGGTGTGAACTCAGAGAATGGAGGTGTGTGAACTCAGAATGGAGGTGTGTGAAGTCCCAGAACGGAGATTTGTGAAGTCATAGAATGGAGGTGCGTGAAGTCATAGAATGGATGTTTCTGAAGTAAGAATGAAGATGTGTGAAGTCATAGAATGGAGGTGTGTGAAATCATAGAATGGAAGTGTGTGAAGTCAAACAATAAAGGTGTGTGAAGTCACAGAATGGAGGTGTGTGAAATCACAGAATGGAGGTGTGTGAAGTCAAAAAGGTGGTGTGTAGAGTCACAAATGGAGGTGTGTGAAGTCACAGAATTGATGTTTGTGAAGTCAGAACGGAGGTGTGTGAACTCACAATGGAGTTGTGTGAAGTCAAAGAATGGAGGTGTGTGAAGTCAAAGAATGGAAGTGCGTGAAGTCATAGAATGGAGGTGCGTGAAGTCATAGAATGGATGTTTCTGAAGTAAGAATGAAGGTGTGTGAAGTCATAGAATGGAGGTGTGTGAAGTCAAAATGGAGGTGTGTGAACTCATAGAATGGAGGTGTGTGAACTCATAGAATGGAGGTGTGTGAAGTCATGAAATGGAGGTGTGTGAAGTCAAAGAATGTAGGTGTGTGAAGTCAAACAATGAAGGTATGTGAAGTCACAGAATGGAGGTGTGTGAAATCACAGAATGGAGGTTTGTGAAGTCAAAAAGTTGGTGTGTAGACTCACAAATGGAGGTGTGTGAAGTCACAGAATGGAGGTGTGTAAAGTCATAGAATGGAGCTGTGTGAAGTCATGGAATGGAGGTGTGTGAACTCATAGAATGGAGGTGTGTGAAGTCACAATGGAGGTGTGTGAAGTCATAGAATGGAGGTGTGTGAAGTCACAGAATGGAGGTGTGTGAAGTCGTAGAATGGAGCTGTGAGAAGTCAGATTGGAGGTGTGTGAAGTCACAGAATGGAGGTGTGTGAAGTCACAGAATGGAGGTGTGTGAAGTCAGAATGGAGTTGTGTGAAGTCATAGAATGGAGGTGTGTGAAGTCAGAATGGAGGTGTGTGAAGTCATCGAATGGAGGTGTGTGAAGTCAGAATGGAAGTGTGTGAACTCATAGAATGGAGGTGTGTGAAGTCACAGAATGGAGGTGTGTAAAGTCATAGAATGGCGCTGTGTGAAGTCAGATTGGAGATGTGTGAAGTCATAGAATGGAGGTGTGTGAAGTCATAGAATGGATGTTTGTGAAGTAAGAATGAAGGTGTGTTAAGTCCTAGAATGGAGATGTGTGAAGGCACAGAATGGAGGAGTGTGAAGTCATAGAATGGAGGTGTGTGAAGTCACAGATGGAGGTGTGTGAAGTCATAGAATGGAGGTGTGTGAAGTCACAGAATGGAGGTGTGTGAACCCAGAATGGAGGTGTGTGAATTCACAGAAGGGAGGTTTGTGAAGTCATAGAATGGATGTTTCTGAAGTAAGAATGAAGGTGTGTGAAGTCACAGAATGGAGGTGTGTGAAGTCACAAAATGGAGGTGTGTGAAGTCAAAATGGAGGTGTGTGAAGTCAAAATGGAGGTGTGTGAAGTCAAAGAATAGACGTGTGTGACGTCACAATTGTGGTGTGTGAAGTCACAAATGCAGGTGTGTGAAGTCACAGAATGGAGGTGTGTGAAGTCAAGATGGTGGTGTGTGAGGTCAAAGAATGGATGTGTGTGAAGTCATAGAATGGAGGTGTATGAAGTCATGGAATGGAGGTTTGTGACGTCCAACATTGGAAGCGTGTGAAATTACAGAATGGATGTGTGTGAAGTCATAGAATGGAGGTGTGTGAAGTCATAAAATGGAGGTGTGACAAGTCACAGAAGGGAGGTGTGTGAAGTCACAGAACGGCGATGTGTGAAGTCACAATGGAGGTGTGTGAAGTCATAGAATGGAGGTGTGTGAAGTCAAAGAATGGAGGTGTGTGAAGTCATAGAATGGAGGTGTGTGAAATCACAGAATGGAGGTGTGAGAAGTCACAGAAGGGAGGTATGTAAAGTGACAGAGTTGAGGTGTGTGAAATCACAGAATGGAGGTGTTTGAAGTCATAGAATGGAGGTGTGTGAAGTCATAGAATGGAGGTGTGTGAGGTCAGAATGGAGCTGTGTGAACTCATAGAATGGAGGTGTGTGAAGTCACAATGGAGATATGTGAAGTCATAGAATGGTGGTTTTTGATGTCACAGAATGGAGGTGTGTGAAGTCCTACAATGGAGGTGTGTGAAGTCAGATTGGAGGTATGTGAAGTCACAGAATGGAGGTGTGTCAACTCAGAAATGAGGTATGTGAATTCATAGAATGGAGGTGTGTGAAGTCACAGAATTGAGGTGTGTGAAGTCAGAATGGAGATGTGTGAATTCAAAATGGAGGTGTGTGAAGTCAGAGAATGGAGGTGTGTGAAGTCACAATGCAGGTGTGTGAAGTCATAGAATGGAGGTGTGTGAAGTCATAGAATGGAGGTGTGTGAAGTCACAAAATGGAGGTGTGTGAAGTCACAGAATGGAGGTGTGTGTGAAGTCACAATGTAGGTGTGTGAAGTCATAGAATGGAGGTGTGTGAAGTCATAGAATGGAGGTGTGCAAAGTCACAAAATGGAGGTGTGTGAAGTCATATATTGGAGGTGTGTGAAGTCACAGAATGGAGGTGTGTGAAGTCAGAATGGAGGTGTGTGAAGTCACAGAATGGAGGTGTGTGAAGTCACAGAATGGAGGTGTGTGAACTCACAATGGAGGTGAGTGAAGTCACAGAATGGAGGTGTGTGAAGTCATAGAATGGAAGTATGTGAAGTCATAGAATGTAGGTGTGTGATGTCAGAATGGAGGTGTGTGAAATCGTAGAATGGAGGTGTGTGAAGTCAAAGAATCGAGTTGTGTGAAGTCATAGAATGGAGGTGTGTGAAATCATAGAATGGAGGTGTGTGAATTCACAGATTTGAGGTGTGTGAAGTCAGAATGGAGGTGTGTGAAGTCAGAATGGAGGTGTGTGAAGTCAGAGAATGGAGGTATGTGAAGTCACAATGCAGGTGTGTGAACTCATAGAATGGAGGTGTGTGAAGTCACAATGTAGGTTTCTGAAGTCATAGAATGGAGGTGTGTGAAGTCATAGAATGGAGGTGTGTGAATTCACAGAATTGAGGTGTGTGATGTCATAGAATGGAGGTGTGTGAAGTCACAGAATGGAGGTTTGTAAAGGCATAGAATTGAGGTGTGTGAAGTCATAGAATGGAGGTGTGTGAAGTCATAGAATGGAGGTGTGTGAAGTCATAGAATGGGGGTGTGTGAAGTCACAGAATGGAGGTGTGTGAAGTCACACTATGGAGGCGTGTGAACTCAGATTTGAGGTGTGTGAGGTCACAGAATGGAGGTGTGTGAAGTCATATAACGAGGTGTGTGAAGTCACAGAATGGAGGTGTGTGAAGACACAGAATGGAGGTGTGTAAACTCAGAGTGGAGGTGTGTGAAGTCACAGAATGGAGGTGTGTGAAGTCATAGAATGGAAGTGTGTGAAGTCATAGAATGGAGGTGTGTGAAGTCAGAATGGAGGTGTGTGAAGTCACAAATGGAGGTGTGTTAACTCAGAATGGAGGTGTGTGAAGTCACAGAATGGAGGTGTGTGAAGTCAAAATTGTGATGTGTGAAGTCACAAATGGAGGTGTGTGAAGTCACAGAGTGGTGGTGTGTGAAATCAAAATGGAATTTTGTGAAGTCAAAGAAAGGAGTTGTGTGAGCTCATAGAATGGATGTGTATGAAGTCATGGAATGGAGGTTTCTGAAGTCAAACATTGGAAGTGTGTGAAGTTACAGAATGGAGGTGTGTGAAGTCATAGAAGGGAGATGTGTGAAGTCATAGATTGGATGTGTGTGAAGACAGAATGGAGATGTGTGAAGTGAGAGAATGGAGGTGTGAAGTCATAGAATGGAGGTGTGTGAAGTCATACAATGGAGGTGTGTCTAGTCACAGAATAGAAGTGTGTGAAGTCATAGAATGGAGGTGTGTGAAGTCATAGAATGGAGGTGTGTGAAGTCATAGAATGGAGGTGTGTGAATTCACAGGATGGAGGTGTGTGAAGACACAGAATGGAGGTGTGTAAAGTCACAGAATGGAGGTGTGTGAAGTCATAGAATGGATGTTTCTGAAGTAAGAATGACGGTGTGTGAAGTCATTGAATGGAGGTGTGTGAAGTCAAAATTGAGGTGTGTGAACTCATAAAATGGAGGTATGTGAGCTCATAGAATGGAGGTGTGTGATGTCATGGAATGGAGGTGTGTGAAGTCAAAGAATGGAGTTGTGTGTAGTCAAACAATGGAGGTGTGTGAAGTCACAGAATGGAGGTGTGTGAATTCACAGAATGGAAGTGTGTGAAGTCAAAATGGAGGTGTGTGAAGTCAAAGAATGGAGGTGTGTGAAGTCAAAGAATGGAGGTGTGTGAAGTCAAAATTGTGGTGTGTGAAGTCACAAATGGAGGTGTGTGAAGTCACAGAATGGAGGTGTGTGATGTCAAAATGGAGGTGTGTGAAGTCAAAGAATGGAGATGTGTGAAATCATAGAATGGAGATGTGTCAAGTCAGAGAAGGGAGGTGTGTGATGTCACAGAACGGAGATGTGTGAAGTCACAATGGAGGTGTGAGAGGTCATAGAATGGAGGTGTGTGAAGTCAAAGAATGGAGGTTTGTGATGTCAAACATTGGAAGTGTGTGAAATTACAGAATGGAGGTGTGTGAAGTCATAGAATGGAGGTGTATGAAGTCATAGAACGGAGGTGTGTCAAGTCACAGAAAGGAGGTGTGTGAAGTCACAGAACGGAGATTTGTGAAGTCACAATGGAGGTGTGTGAAGTCACAGAATGGAGGTGTGTGAAGTCACAGAATGGAGGTGTGTGAAGTCATAGAATGGAGGTGTGTGAAATCACAGAATGGAGGTGTGAGAAGGCACAGAATGGAGGTGTGTAAATTGACAGAGTTGAGGTGTGTGAAGTCACAGAATGGAGGTATATGAAGTCAGAATACAGGTATGCGAAGTCGTAGAATGGAGATGTGTTAAGTCAGAATGGAGCTGTGGGAATTCATAGAATGGAGGTGTGTGAAGTCAGATTGGAGGTGTGTGAAGTCATAGAACGGAGGTGTGTGAAGTCACAATGCAGGTGTGTGAACTGATAGAACGTAGGTGTTTGAAGTCACAATGTAGGTGTGTGAAGTCATAGAGTGGAGGTGTGTGAAGTCATAGAATGGAGGTGTGTGAAGTCACAAAATGGAGGTGTGTGAAGTCAAAAGGGAGGTGTGTGAAGTCAAAGAATGGACGTGTGTGAAGTCACAATTGTGGTGTGTGAAGTCACAAATGCAGGTGTGTGAAGTCACAGAATGCAGGTGTGTGAAGTCAAGATGGTGGTGTGTGAGGTCAAAGAATGGATGTGTGTGAAGTCATAGAATGGAGGTGTATGAAGTCATGGAATGGAGGTTTGTGACGTCCAACATTGGAAGCGTGTGAAATTACAGAATGGAGGTGTGTGAAGTCATAGAATGGAGGTGTGTGAAGTCATAAAATGGAGGTGTGACAAGTCACAGAAGGGAGGTGTGTGAAGTCACAGAACGGCGATGTGTGAAGTCACAATGGAGGTGTGTGAAGTCATAGAATGGAGGTGTGTGAAGTCAAAGAATGGATGTGTGTGAAGTCATAGAATGGAGGTGTGTGAAATCACAGAATGGAGGTGTGAGAAGTCACAGAAGGGAGGTGTGCAAAGTGACAGATTTGAGGTGTGTGAAGTCACAGAATGGAGGTGTTTGAAGTCATAGAATGGAGGTGTGTGAAGTCATAGAATGGAGGTGTGTGAAGTCAGAATGGAGCTGTGTGGACTCATAGAATGGAGGTGTGTGAAGTCACAATGGAGATGTGTGAAGTCATAGAATGGTGGTTTTTGATGTCACAGAATGGAGGTGTGTGAAGTCATAGAATGGAGGTGTGTGAAGTCAGATTGGAAGTATGTGAAGTCACAGAATGGAGGTGTGTCAACTCAGAAATGAGGTATGTGAATTCATAGAATGGAGGTGTGTGAAGTCACAGAATTGAGGTGTGTGAAGTCAGAATGGAGATGTGTGAATTCAGAATGGAGGTGTGTGAAGTCAGAGAATGGAGTTGTATGAAGTCACAATGCAGGTGTGTGAAGTCATAGAATGGAGGTGTGTGAAGTCATAGAATGGAGGTGTGTGAAGTCACAAAATGAAGGTGTGTGAAGTCATATATTGGAGGTGTGTGAAGTCACAGAATGGAGGTGTGTGTGTAGTCACAATGTAGGTGTGTGAAGTCATAGAATGGAGGTGTGTGAAGTCATAGAATGGAGGTGTGCAAAGTCACAAAATGGAGGTGTGTGAAGTCATATATTGGAGGTGTGTGAAGTCACAGAATGGAGGAGTGTGAACTCAGAATGGAGGTGTGTGAAGTCACAGAATGGAGGTGTGTGAAGTCACAGAATGGAGGTGTGTGAACTCAGAATGGAGGTGTGTGAAGTCACAGAATGGAGGTGTGTGAAGTCAAAATTGTGATGTGTGAAGTCACAAATGGAGGTGTGTGAAGTCACAGAGTGGAGGTGTGTGAAATCAAAATGGAATTTTGTGAAGTCAAAGAAAGGAGTTGTGTGAGGTCATAGAATGGATGTGTATGAAGTCATGGAATGGAGGTTTCTGAAGTCAAACATTGGAAGTGTGTGAAGTTACAGAATGGAGGTGTGTGAAGTCATAGAAGGGAGATGTGTGAAGTCATAGATTGGATGTGTGTGAAGACAGAATGGAGATGTGTGAAGTGAGAGAATGGAGGTGTGAAGTCATAGAATGGAGGTGTGTGAAGTCAGAATGCAGATGTGTGAAGTCATAGAATGGAGGTGTGTGACGTCATAAATGTTGGTGTGTGAAGTCATAGAATGGAGATGTGAAGTCATAGAATGGAGGTGTGAAGTCACAGAATAGAGTTGTGTGAAGTCACAATGGAGGTGTGTGAATTCATAGAATAGAGATGTGTGAAGTCATAGAATGGAGGTGTGTGAAGTCATAGAATGGAGGTGTGTGAAATCACAAAATGGAGGTGTGTGTCGTCACAGAGTGGAGGTGTGTAAAGTCACAGAGTGGAGGTGTGTGAATTCTCAGAATGGAGGTGTGGGAAGTCACAGAATGGAGGTGTGTGAAGTCAAAGAAGGGAGGTGTGTGAATTCATAGAATGGAGGTGTGTGAAGTCAAAGAATGGAGGTGTGTGAAGTCATAGAATGGAGGTGTGTGAAGTCATAGAATGGAGGAGAGTGAGGTCAGATTGGAGGTGTGTGAAGTCACAGAATGGAAGTGTGTCAACTCAGAAAGGAGGTGTGGGAAGTCATAGAATGGAGGTGTGTGAAGTCATAGAATGGAGGTGTGTGAAATCATAGAATGGAGGTGTGTGAAGTCACAAAAATGAGGTCTTTGAAGTCAAAATGGAAGTGTGTGGAGTCAGAATGGAGGTGTGTGAAGTCATAGAATGGAGGTGTGTGAAGTCACAGAATGGAGGTGTGTGAACTCATAGAATGGAGGAGTGTGAAGTCATAGAATGGAGGTGTGTGAAGTCACAGATGGAGGTGTGTGAAGTCAATAGAATGGAGGTGTGTGAAGTCACAGAATGGAGGTGTGTGAACCCAGAATGGAGGTGTGTGAATTCACAGAAGGGAGGTTTGTGAAGTCATAGAATGGATGTTTCTGAAGTAAGAATGAAGGTGTGTGAAGTCACAGAATGGAGGTGTGTGAAGTCACAAAATGGAGGTGTGTGAAGTCAAAATGGAGGTGTGTGAAGTCAAAGAATAGACGTGTGTGAAGTCACAATTGTGGTGTGTGAAGTCACAAATGCAGGTGTGTGAAGTCACAGAATGGAGGTGTGTGAAGTCAATATGGTGGTGTGTGAGGTCAAAGAATGGATGTGTGTGAAGTCATAGAATGGAGGTGTATGAAGTCATGGAATGGAGGTTTGTGACGTCCAACATTGGAAGCGTGTGAAATTACAGAATGGATGTGTGTGAAGTCATAGAATGGAGGTGTGTGAAGTCATAAAATGGAGGTGTGACAAGTCACAGAAGGGAGGTGTGTGAAGTCACAGAACGGCGATGTGTGAAGTCACAATGGAGGTGTGTGAAGTCATAGAATGGAGGGTGTGTGAAGTCAAAGAATGGAGGTGTGTGAAGTCATAGAATGGAGGTGTGTGAAATCACAGAATGGAGGTGTGAGAAGTCACAGAAGGGAGGTATGTAAAGTGACAGAGTTGAGGTGTGTGAAATCACAGAATGGAGGTGTTTGAAGTCATAGAATGGAGGTGTGTGAAGTCATAGAATGGAGGTGTGTGAAGTCAGAATGGAGCTGTGTGAACTCATAGAATGGAGGTGTGTGAAGTCACAATGGAGCTATGTGAAGTCATAGAATGGTGGTTTTTGATGTCACAGAATGGAGGTGTGTGAAGTCATAGAATGGAGGTGTGTGAAGTCAGATTGGAGGTATGTGAAGTCACAGAATGGAAGTGTGTCAACTCAGAAATGAGGTATGTGAATTCATAGAATGGAGGTGTGTGAAGTCACAGAATTGAGGTGTGTGAAGTCAGAATGGAGATGTGTGAATTCAGAATGGAGGTGTGTGAAGTCAGAGAATGGAGGTGTGTGAAGTCACAATGCAGGTGTGTGAAGTCATAGAATGGAGGTGTGTGAAGTCATAGAATGGAGGTGTGTGAAGTCACAAAATGGAGGTGTGTGAAGTCATATATTGGAGGTGTGTGAAGTCACAGAATGGAGGTGTGTGTGAAGTCACAATGTAGGTGTGTGAAGTTAGAATGGAGGTGTGTGAAGTCATAGAATGGAGGTGTGCAAAGTCACAAAATGGAGGTGTGTTAAGTCATATATTGGAGGTGTGTGAAGTCACAGAATGGAGGTGTGTGAACTCAGAATGGAGGTGTGTGAAGTCACAGAATGGAGGTGTGTGAAGTCACAGAATGGAGGTGTGTGAACTCACAATGGAGGTGAGTGAAGTCACAGAATGGAGGTGTGTGAAGTCATAGAATGGAAGTGTGTGAAGTCATAGAATGTAGGTGTGTGATGTCAGAATGGAGGTGTGTGAAATCGTAGAATGGAGGTGTGTGAAGTCAAAGAATCGAGTTGTGTGAAGTCATAGAATGGAGGTGTGTGAAATCATAGAATGGAGGTGTGTGAAGTCACAGATTTGAGGTGTGTGAAGTCAGAATGGAGGTGTGTGAAGTCAGAATGGAGGTGTGTGAAGTCAGAGAATGGAGGTATGTGAAGTCACAATGCAGGTGTGTGAACTCATAGAATGGAGGTGTGTGAAGTCACAATGTAGGTTTCTGAAGTCATAGAATGGAGGTGTGTGAAGTCATCGAAAGGAGGTGTGTGAAGTCATGGAATGGAGGTGTGTGAATTCACAGAATGGCGGTGTGTGAAGTCAGAATGGAGTTGTGTGAAGTCATAGAATGTAGGTGTGTCAAGTCAAAATGGAGGTGTGTTAAGTCATAGAATGGAGGTGTGTGAAGTCAGAATGGAGGTGTGTGAACTCATAGAATGGAGGTGTGAAGTCACAATGGAGGTGTGTGAAGTCATTAGAATGGAGGTGTGTGAAGTCACAGTATGGAGGTGTGTGAAATCATAGAATGGAGCTGTGTGAAGTCAGATTTGAGGAGTGTGAATTCACAGAATGGAGGTGT